>MJUU01061061.1:1994-18972 GCA_002080025.1 Modiolus philippinarum
TTTGCTTAAGTCTGTTTCTCAATAACTACAAGCCATAGGTCAATGATATTTGGTATAAAGCTTGGTCTTGGGTAGTACATGTCTGTCTGCCATATGGCTTTTGACCTTGACCTCAATTTCACGGTCCAGTGACCAGGTTAAGTTTTTTGCTTAAGTCTGTTTCTCAATAACTACAAGCCATAGGTCAATGATATTTGGTATATAGCTTGGTCTTGGTTAGTACATGTCCGTCTGCCATATGGCTTTTGACCTTGACCTCAATTTCACGGTCCAGTGACCAGGTTAAGTTTCTTTGCTTAAGTCTGTTTCTCAATAACTACAAGCCATAGGTCAATGATATTTGGTATATAGCTTGGTTTTGGTTAGTACATGTCAGTCTGCCATATGGCTTTTGACCTTGACCTCAATTTCATGGTCTAGTGAACAAAGTTGAGTGTTTCTGATTAGAATAGTTTCTTAATTACTGTAAGTGGAATGTTAATAATATTTGGCTTGTAGGTTGCTCTTGAGTAGTGCATGACTGTTTTAGCGACAAGCAGGGACGGGCGAGACATCTATTAAGGTCCACTCTTGTTTATTAATCTGGTTAGCTGAATAAAAGTCCATTTCTACAATGTCATGAATGTGAGCAAAAATTTTAAGAGCTTGTATATGCACGTTAAAATCCTTTATAAAAATACTAATATCCAGGTTATTTTTACAAACTTTCGGAAAATCTATCAAGATTACTTCAAATATTTTTTCTGAAATATAAATGATTAAATTATTAATCTAATTTACTTTTGAATTTGATTTCTTTTCCTTCGAAACAAAGTTCAGTTTTCTTAATCAACTTGTAAAATATCGACCTTCTTTGCTTAATTAACAGTTATTTGTAATATATTAATATATATTAGGCGGTTTCTTTGATGTCATAAAAACTGTTTTATCACATAGATAGGTTTTGATCACTTTCTCAACAGGTGTTATTGGAGTAATTAACGGTTGAAGTATGACACCTGTATCATTAAACCTTATACCGATAGATCGACAAACGCCGAGGTGTTACGAACGTTACACCCTTCCAGTAACAAGTTCATTCGGAAGTCGGCAATGGCGGCACCCATGAATTTGTGAATAAAAAGGTCTATAGGAAAGAATAGTTACAACTTTATAAGTGTAATACAGATAATTTTGACAAGATTTTGTACTATTTTACAAATAAGTAATAACACTTCTTTATCACTTCGTGCTATGCACTCGGAGATAAAGAAATGTTATTACTACTGCTTATCATATAGTTCAAACTGCAAGTTCACAACTGCATATACTCACTGTCTAGCATCCACTCCGACTCCGAATGTTTGGATTCTACTTCCGGTGTAAATATCAGAGCGATAGGCGAGACAATTTTAACATTTCCTGTTCTTTTTCTTATAACTGCGATGAGCGTACATTTTAGTAGGGAGGATCTTTTACTAACACATGGTCCATTATTGTTAAAAATGGACATTTTTTGTGGTGAGATGACAAAATCCATGCAAAATTCATTGTACCCTGAATTCATTCGATGTTTGCCAATAAAAATCCATCGGAACGAAATCTGACATACCTTAAACCCGGTATTACAGTTCTTTAGGCATTCAGCCTTGTGCCTGTAAATTTTAAGCGATGAATATACCTTTCAAATGTATAAATTCGTGTAAACATATGAATGTCTCATTCAATGGTGTACGTGTTTGGGTTTTATGAAAATTTCTAGAGTGTGCGGTTTGGACAAACGACAGTGTCCGGTTTTGATTTTTCAGTCGAGTCATACGATGACTGAATAATATACTATTACGGTCCTCCGAAGAGGTGAATATCCCAATTTGTCAACTGCACTTAGGTTATTTCCCTAGGGTTTTAGCCCGAGGAAAATTACCTCAGTGCAGTAGACAATTTCGGATATTCACCGATTTTATTGGCCGTAACTGTTTTATCATACTGAATATTCAACAGACATTGCAATTTTCTGGGATTATTCGCCGTGAATAATAGGGTTTTTCCATGGATGTTGCAACTTACTAGGGTTATTCACCGGGGAATAAAAGGGTTATTTCATGGACGTTATAATTTTCATGGGTAATTTTCACCAGTAGCAACAATTAAAACCGAAATTGTCAAAATTATTTCATGTCATGTGACTATGTCTCCATCAATAGAATTGATCCTTTATTATGTAAGGTATAATAATAATATTGTGAAAGACCGAATTAACGATAAAAAATTTGTACATCTAGTTGCTTCCGTATTACAGCATATTTTAACAATTTTATGTACACACCCCCTTCATGTTTTCGAGGTTATTTTGGTAACAGAAAAAAGCGATAGTATCGATTTGATCAGCAACCAGCCAGAACATGATCACGTGATAAGTATTTATGGTATTCAGCCTTTTTGTTATGTCTGAATCGTGGTCACCATGATTCAATATTTCTAGATTCTAGATAATGTGGCTTATATTTGATGTTTCTAAATTTGATTTATAAATCTGTCCGAGGAAATTCACCGACCCAGTATTCAGTACTTCGATTCTGACCCGAAAACGAATTTTATTTGGAAAACTTCGAAATGTTTACTTGAAATTAGGGCGTAGAATGTATCGATCTGTCCTTACCCCGATTGGGGCTTTTCATTCAAATCTTTTTATTTTTTGAATTGTTCTCTATCAGATTATGCAAATTTTTAATCATTAGTCTTCAAAATTCCACTAGTCATATGATATGAAGTATTTGCGATGTTTTTGCATCTAACCAGTGCTGCTTAAATAATGATTCATGGGCGCCGGTCGTTTGTTTGGCCATTATCTTCGTTAATATCTTACATAGAGCGTAGCGCAGCAAACTCAAACACTATGCATTCAAAAAGAGGGTGCAGTCCGTCCAGGTTCGATTAGATCTATCGTCGTATAAATATTCACCACTTCATCACTGTAAATAGACCGTATCAGATTTTTTTCTATTTTTTTGGGGCATCGACCACTGCACCTCAAAATACGACGATACTCCTCGGGAAGAACCGTATGTACTATACCGGAAGAAGGAGAAACAAATGTTTATTAATATGTCGTTTTTGTTCATTTCTCAAAATTAATATTTGATCATAAATTCAAAGATGAAATAAAAATCTCTCAAAAAAGTAATTATTGATATTTCTTTACAGTTGTATAAATTAATCAGTTTGGTCAAATTTACAATCCAAACCGTAAACTTACCAACATCCACACCGTACACTTAAAGAGTGATAGGGGTCGAGAAAAATCCAGTTTTGAACAGTTGTATCAACTAAACTTTTTAAAAATGACATTTCTGTTCAAGTTAGGAGATATCAATCTTTGATTTTGGGTGCTTTTTGTCAGTAATACATGAATAAAGAGGATTAATTTGGTAAATTATTCACTGTTTACCAAGACCTCACACGCTGACTCCGATTCAAGCTCAAATTTACAAACTGTATGATATGAATGAAACAATTATCTTATATAAATACTTAAAGGTATGCATCAGCATTGTAAAACACTTATTTTCCTTCATTTATTTAAGTCCACTGCTAAGTCAGTGACACATCAACAGGGACTTGATCATGTTTACAATAAAGAACTTTAAACTGGAAGTAGAATCCAAACATTCGGAGTCGGAGTGGATGCTAGACAGTGTATACTTAGTCAGAGTTTCGTGTTGGGTATAGGGTCTGTAAGTCTCGTCATGTGACCTCAAGAATTCACAATAAAAATGTAATTCCAAAACATTTGCCGCCAAAACATGACATCTAAGGATTATGAAGTTTTATTTTTTTGCTTGAAATGTCATATATTTTTGTTGAAAATGCAACTTCTGGGTACCATTTATGTACCTGGAAGTTTCAAAATTGTACGAGACTTACAGACCATATTTGCGAACCACAGGCGCTTGGGGTATGGATATTTTTTTTTGTGTGCTATTTTCTTTAATATACGTCATTCGTACCCCATCGTGCATGGTTAACCCAGTTTTAGTCGATTTTACACACTTTGAGATAACCCCATATTTACTATCGATACTATAAAAACAACGTTGTTTTTAACTCTCCTTGCTATGCCAGGGTGAGCATGCGTCCGTCGTCTGTAGTCGTCTGTCCATCCGTCAACAATTTCAAAAATCTTCTCCTCTGAAACCGCTGGGCCAAATGTAACCAAACTTGAATCATCACCAGGGTATGGCTTCTCAAAATTGTGTTCTATAGGTCGGCTGGTCAAACAACATGGCCGTCATTGCTAAAAATAGAACATAGGGGTAAATTGCAGTTTTTGGCTAATAACTCGAAAACCATTACAGATATCAAAAATCTGACTGGGATGAAAATGATCAGCATGATGAGATCTACCCACCATGCAATTTTGAAGAAAATCTGAAACCCGTCTCGGAGTTATAGCCCTTTTTCATTAAAATTTTTAAAATTTTGGCATTTTTTATTTTTTATTTCAAAAAATGTAACAGATAGAGGTCAAGTGTAAATAGCAAAAATGTTCATCATATCAAGATCTACCCACCCTGAAATTTTGAAGAAAGTCCATAAACCCTTGTAGGAGTAATTGCCCTTTTTTCACTGAATTTTTATAATTTTCTTACTTTTCGTCTTTTATTTCCAAAACTATAGAAGATGAAGGTTAAGTGTAAATGATGAAATGTTTGCCATGCTGTAGCAACTTCAAAACTGGTATTGAAAACAGTTCCTTGACCGCCATTTTCAAAATGGCCGCCAAAAAAGGCGGGAAAATTCAACATTGTCGAATTTCAATGAAATTTTCTTTCCAAATAGATATTGGTGTTGGGACTTCAAAAATCGTGTTGAAAATTGTCCGTCGACCACCATTTTCAAAATGGCTGCCAAAAAAGGCGGGAAAATTCAACATTGTTGGATTTCAATGAAATTTGGATTCCAAATAGGTATTGATGTCCCAACTTCAATATTGATGTAAAAAAATTGTTCGTTGACCGCCATTTTCAAAATGGCCGTCAAAAAAGGCGGGAAAATTCAACATTTTTTAATTTCAATGAAATTTCGTTTCAAAATAGATATTGATGTTGCAACTTCAAAACTGATGTTCTTAATTGTTCTTTGACCGCCATTTTCAAAATGGCCGCCAAAAAGGCAGGAAAATTCAACATTGTCTGATTTCAATGGAATTTGGTTTCCATATAGGTATTGATGTCCCAGCTTCAAAACCCATTTTAAAAATATTCGTTGAATGCCGTTTTCAAATGGCTGCCAAAAAAGGTGGTTCAAAGAGGCCCAACAAAGAAATATAGAAAACATATCAGACTTGAAATATAAAGTTCAAGATATTGGTGGTGTTCGAGCTAGGAAAATTTGAGAGACTGAAGATCCAACTGTATAACTTACAATGTTACCTTGATTGTGGCAACTGGAAGACAGGTGAGCGATACAAGCTCCTTGGAGCCTCTGGTTATAGTATTGATAGTAAATATGGGGTTATCTCAAAGTGTGTTAAATCGACTAAAACTGGGTTAACCATGTGCAATGGGGTACAAATGACGTATATTAAGGGAGTATGAGTGTCGGAAATTTTGTAATTAGTACTAAAATTCTGACCTTTTATTTTGAAGAGCACTACTAATGGAACATCTTGAGCAAAACATTTTGAAAATCCATGTAGGAATTTTTGAGATATAAGACGTCAAAATTTTGGCGGGAAACAGATCTCTCTTAGAGTTCTCCTTCAATTTGCATAAGATGTTTATATGCCTTTAAATATATTAAATTATAATTGGAAGTTGATTAAATTTTTATACACAGTCTATTTTATGTATTTTAAAGTGACTTATGACCAAGAAAGTGTGATCCATGTGCAAAAATTTATAGCACTGTTTGAATGGATAAAACCCGAGGATATAGAATGCTTTTGAAATCTGAGGCTGGTACTCCCGTAAAGAAAATAGCACACACAAAAAAAATATCAATACACCAAGAGCCTGTGGTAATAATCAGGATTAAGTGGTGCAATCATTTTCTCTAATGATAAATGATAAACATAGAGAATTGTATTCCAAATAGATTTGGTTGGAGTAGCATGGGGCTTTACTCAAAATATCTTGAATATGAAAATTAATCTACCTGGTCAGAACCAGTTTATATTTCACATAATCATTAGGGAAAAGTATTTATTGTATTTATATCTTTACAGATATCAAAGAATAGATTTATTGTATTTGAATGCGGGGATAATGCCTGTCAAGGGTGTCAACTGGACAAATGTTGTCAAAGGTATTCTGTCCACGTGAGTTTTATATTAATTTTTTTGTCACCTGCACCTAGTGCAGGATCGACACATAGTGATCACTATCCATCTTCTTGCGTCCGTATGTCTGTCCGTCTGTATGGCTCAAAAATTTAAAGCATTATCCACATCTCCTCCTAAACTGCTTGGCACTTTTCAACCAAACTTGCAGGAATGCTTCAGTATATGTTAAAGATGTGCACCATGCATTTCATTAGATGCGGGTGCCCTATAGTTTTCACTTTGTCCGTCTGTCTGTCCGTCTGTCTGTCTGTCCGTCTGTCCGTCAACAATTTTTTCCGTCACAGATTTCTTGGCTTATATATGTGGGAATAATTTGAAATTTAGTCTGAAGCTTGGAAATGGTGACTTGTATTGTGTAAGCAATTTTCAAGTTTGTCGGACATCCACTTCCTGTTTACCGATACTTTGATTTTTTCCTAAAACCAAATTTTCTGTCAAAGATTTTTTGGCTTCTACTGAAGGGAATGATTTGAAATTTGGTCTGAAGCTTGGAAATGATGAGTTGTATGAGAGCAATTTTCAAGTTTGTCGGACATCCATTTCCTGTTGACCGATACTTCGATTTTTTACTATAAACCATAGATTTTCGGTCAGAGATTTCTTGGCTTCTACTGAAGGGAATCGTTTGAAATTTGGTCTGAAGCTTAGAAATGATGAGTTGTATTGTGTAAGCAATTTTCAAGTTTGTCGGATGCCCACTTCCTGTTTGCCGATAGTTTGAATTTTTTAGGAAAAAGCAAATTTTCGTCACAGATTTCTTGGCTTCAACTGGAGGGAATGATTTGAATTTGGTCTGAAGCTTGGAAATGATGAGTTGTATTGTGTAAGCAATTTTGAAGTTTGTTGGACATCCACTTCCTGTTTGCTGAGATTTTGAATTTTTACTAAAATCTAAATTTCCGTCACAGATTTCTTGGCTTCTACTGGAGGGAATGATTTGAAATTTGGTTTGAAGCTTCCAAATGATGGGTTGTGTTGTGAAAGTGGTTTTCAAATTTGTCTAACGACGAACACCCCATTCCTGTATGCCAAAACTTTGACTTTTTATACGGCCGCAAAAATTTTTGCGGTTGTATAATGGTATGGTGCTGTCGTCGTTGTTGTCGTTGTTGTCGTCTGTAGACACTTTTGTTTTTGGGCAATAACTCAAGTTCCAGGTGATCAATCCTTATGAAATTTTAAGACAATGTTCCTTGGCACAAAAGGAAGGTATGGCATAGTTTTGGTCATTTGGGCCCCACCCGTTTTTTAAAAAGGGGCCTAAAAGGGTTACATTTGATGTTTTCACATATTTGACTGTAGAATCTTTATTATATATCGGATTTTGATGGGGTTTCTTTCAGTGTTCTCCTTTGGAAATTTCCAATCAGATGTATGTCAACAGATTTCACATCGCATGTACCGTTCATGAGATAAATGGGTCCAAAAAGGGGGAAATCTCAAAAATCTTTTTTCTTCATTTTTTGTCCGATTTTGATGCAGTTTTTTTCATTTGATTCCTTATGAAAAATTAATATAGTGATCAACTTTTATATTTTTGGTAACTTGTTTCCTTTCCCAGCTATGAGGGGCCGAACGGGGCCAAAATTGCAAATTTGCTGATTACCTGAAATTTTTATTTTTCATCGGATTTCGATGGGATTTTTTTCTTTGAATTCCTCTTGATATAAGCTTTCAGCAGTAAGTCATTGGATTTTGCTAAGCTCTTACCGTTTCCTAGCTACAAGGGGTCAAAGGGGCCAAACTTGCAAATTTTCGAAATATGCGAAATCTTTATTTTTCATCGGATTTCGATGGGATTTTTTTCTTTGAATTCCTCTTGATATAAGCTTTCAATAGTATGGCAATGGATTTTGCGTAGCTCTTACAGTTTCCGAGCTACAAGGGGTAAAAGGGGCCAAAATTGCAAATTTTCGAAATATCTGAAATCTGTATTTTTCATCGGATTTTGATGGGATTTTTTTCTTTGAATTCCTCTTGATATAAGCTTTCAGTATATGTCAACAGAGATTGTGTAACTCTTACCGTATTCGAGCTACAAGAGGCCAAAGGGGCCTAAATTGCAAATTTTCGAAATATGTGAAATCTTTATTTTTCATCGAATTTCAATAGAATTTTTTTCTTTGGATTCCTCTTGATGTAAGCTGTCAGTAGTATGGCAGCGGTTTTTGTGTAGCTCTTACTGTTTTCGAGCTACAAGGGGTTAAAGGGGCCAGAATTGTAATTTTTCGAAATATTTGAAATCCTTAGTATTCATCGGATTTCGATCAGATTTTTTTCTTTGGATTCTTCTTGATATAAGCTTTCAGTAGTAAGTCAACAAATTTGGCATAGCTTTTCCCGTTTCTGAGCTAAAGGGGCCAAAGGGGCCAAAATTGCAACTGATTCAAGCTCTTTATTGTGTCCATTTAATTACTGTATCAAGCTCTTTACTGTGTCCTCATTCATTTTGAATTACACTTGTTCAAATTTCAGTATTTTACATGCTGCGGTCGTATCATGCTGTGCTCGGCGTAGCCTTTTATTACTATAAACATGAATGATTATCAGCTTGAATGACTTGATATTAATTCTGAAGCTTAGAAATGACATGGTTTGGTAAAACTTCAAGAAATCACTGTATCCAGCTAATTACTGTATCAACACAATTATGTGTCAAACAGAATGTTAGTCCACACTTATCTCAATTTTACTTTTGCCCATAGTTTGAGGATCGAAATTGCGGGGCCCTTCCAACAATGCCAGTTTCGACATGCTCTAGTTTTTCTTTAATTTTGATTTTTTCCATATTTTATGCTGTTTTTTGGACTATTGTTATTTTAGTTTATTGGGGTCTTGAGGGTATGTCTCCATTTTTCACAACTCCTCCTCAACGGTTTTGTATTTTTCAACCAAACTTACACATGTTACAGGAACACTTCAGTATATGTTGAAGATGTGCACCATGCATTTTGTTTTTCTTTAATTTTGTTTTTTTCCAGAATTTAACTTTGTTATTATACCCTCCACTTGAAAAGTGGGGGTATGTAGTGATGGGGGTGTCCATCCGTCCCTCCTTCTGTCTGTGACCTTCCGTCTGTCTTTCCATCCGTCCATTACACCTGAGAGTACCCATCTCTTATCTGCTACTCCTCCTGAAACACTGAATAGATTTTCATGAAACTTGAACATAGTCTTTATGACATAATGTAGATGTGCACCTCCTATTTCAGAATTCGATTTGATTGATTTTTTGGGGGTTTCTCAACATGGACTTGGCCATTACATTACAAGTGGGTACCCATCTCTTATCCGCTACTCCTCCGTAACCACTGAATAGATTTTCATGAAACTTTAACACAGTCTTTATGACATAATGTTGGTGTGCACCTCCTATTTCAGATTTTGATTTGATCAATTTTTGGGGTTTCCGAAAGCAAAACATGGACTTAGCCATTACATCACAAATGGGTACACATTTCTTATCTGCAAATCTTACTGAACCACTGAATAAATTTTCATGAAACTTTAACACAGACTTTATGACATACCTCCTATTTCAGAATTTGATTTGATTGATTTTTGAGGATTCCCATAGCAAAACATGTACTTAGCCATTACTTTACAAGTGGGTACCCATCTCTTATCCGCTACTCCTCCTGAACCACTAAATAGATTTTCATGAAACTTGAACACAGTCTTTATTACATGATGTAGATATGTGCCTCCTATTTCAGAATTTGATTTGATTGATTTTTAATTTCTGGAATCAAATTGGGGTGCAATATTTGGATGATATTTTAACTTTAAATAATGACGACTTCAAACGTATTATAGGGACATCTACCCTTACTTTGAATAAAGCCAATTCTGATAATCGTCATTGTCCATTGTGACATCAATTTTGATATAACGAATGGTAAATTAGATACTAAAATTTATGATAAAAGGGATGATTTTTCTTTTCCCATAGTTAATTATCCATTTCTTGATGGCGATGTTCCATTAGCGCCATCATATGGTATTTACATATCTCAACTGGTTCAATTTGCTCGAGTATGTAATAGCGTTTGCGATTTTAATGAACGGAATCTTTTCATAACTGAAAAACTATTACATCAGGCTTTTCGTTGTCACAAACTATTTAAAACCTTTACTAAATTTTATCATCGATACAAAGACTTAGTTCATAAATACAATGCAACCTGTAAACATCTAATCAAGGCTGGTATTTCACATCCCTTATTTTATGGTAATGTTTTACATAAGAGTAAAAAATACTTAAACTCGCCGAACAAACTTATAAAACCTTTAAATCGTCTAATTCATAAGGGTTATAATTACGGTATTGTCGTCAAGTCATTACGTATGGCCTTCTTTGGTATTAACATTGATTTTTAGCTCACCTGACCCAAAGGGTCAGGGTGAGCAATTGCCATCACTTGGCGTCCGTCGTCCGTCCGTCGTCTGTCCGTTAACTTTTCACATTTTCATCTTCTCCTCTGAAACCACTGAAGCAAATTCAACCAAACTTTACAGGAATGATGTATGGAAGGTCCTTTACAAAGATTGCTCATTTCGTTCCGATCCGATAAAAAACATGGCTGCCAGCACCGAACATAGTTTAACATTTGACGCTATGGGAAAATCACATTTTCATCTTCTCCTCTGAAACCACTGAAGCAAATTCAACCAAACTTTACAGGAATAATGTATGGAAGGTCCTTTACAAAGATTGCTCATTTTGTTCCGATCCGATAAAAAACATGGCCGCCAGCATGGAACTTAGGTTAAACATTGGACCCTATGGGAAAAAATCACATTTTCATCTTCTCCTCTGAAGCCACTGAAGCAAATTCGACCAAACTTTACAGGAATGATGTATGGAAGGTCCTTTACATAGATTGCTCATTTTGTTCCGATCCGATAAAAAACCTGGCCGACAGCGCAGAACTTAGGTTTAACATTGGACCCTATGGGAAAAATCACATTTTCATCTTCTCCTCTGAAACCGCTAAAACAAATTCAACCAAACTTTACAGGAATGATGTACTAAAGGTCCTCAACAATGATTACTCATTTTGTTTGGATCCGATAAAAAACATGGCTGCCAGCGCTGAACTTAGGTTTAACATTGAACCCTATGGGAAAATACACAAATCGTCTTCTCCTCTGAAACCACTGAAGCAAATTCAACCATACTTTACAGGAATGATGTACTAAAGGTCCTCAATGATGATTGCTCATTTCGTTTTGATCTAATAAAAAATATGGCAGTCAGCACGGAACATAGTTTAACATTGGACCCTATCTTCTCCTCTGAAACCACTGAAACAAATTCAACCAAACTTTACAGGAATGATGTATGGAAAGTCCTCAACAAAGATTGCTATTTTCTTTTGGATCAATAAAAAAACATGGCTGCCAGCACGAAACATAGTTTAACATTGGACCCTATGGGAAAATCTTCATTTTCATGATCTACTCTGAAACCATTAAAGCAAATTTAACTTAACTGTATTGGAGTTATGAATGGAATTATATTAACAAAGAATACTTATTTCAATTGAATCTAACAAAAACATGGATGTGAGGAGAACATAGCTTAACATTAGACCCTATAGTAAAAACATATTTGGTCGTCAGCATAGGCACGGCTTAAAAGCATCTTTGTCAGGTGAGCAATACAGGCTCAGAATCTGAGCCTCTAGTTTGATAGGGTCTTTGCATTTTAACAAAACACATGCTAAATTTCTAAAATCTGTATTGCATGGACACAGGTTATGTATTCCGGTATATGCATGAAATCATTATGCTAAACTCCTCATAGGAAGGGATCTTGGTGGAAGCTGTATACTGAGGGTACATAACTTACTTTGTCAGTTGGTAATATGTCTGGAGCTGGCATGTCAGTTAACTGCTAGTAGTCCATTGTGATTTCATGTTTATGTTCGTATATTTAGTTCTTTCAGATTCATTTTTCACAATTGACTCAGTCCTGTTGCCAACTGAATTTTACTGTTGTTACGATTGCTTTTTTGATTTATCACATTGGCTGTAGGGGGAAGGTTTGGGCCCAATAAAACTAGTTTAACCCCGCCGCAGCAGGTTTGCACCTGTCCTAAGTCGGGAAATTTATTAAGCCTTTGTGTATCTTGTCTTTTTTCTAGTTAGTATACTTTATGTCTATAGGAGTCTGGGATTATGTTTATTTTGCTGAGCTTGATTACTCTTTGTTCAGGGGCCGACTCCAACCTGCCGTTGGGTGTTTTCTCACCATTCATTGAGGATCTTATGGTGGCTTTGAGTTGTTATTACTCCCCTTTGGGTCGTTGTCTATTTGACTCATTCCCTGTTTCCCTTCTTTTTATACCCCGCCACACGAAGTGGCGTGGTATTATGTGATACCCTCAGTCATGTGTCTGTCTGTCCGTCCGTCTGTCCGTCCGTCCGTCCCCCGAAGGTTTCCGACTGATAACTTGTGAACGAAATATCACAAGATCTTCAAACTTGGTATGCAAGTTGTTTACCACAAAACTCAGGTCAAGTATGATTTTGGGTTCATAGGTCCAAGGGGTTCTGTAGTTATGCCCCTTGAAACTTTGAAATTTTGCGAATTTTAGGGTTTTCGACTGATAACTTGTGAAGGAAATAACACAAGGTCTTCAAATTTGGAATGTAATTTGTTTACTACAACACTCAGGTCAAGTTCGATTTTGGGTTCAGAGGTCCAAGGGGTTCTGGAGTTATGCCCCTTGAAACTTTGAAATTTTGCAAATTTTAGGGTTTCCGACTGATAACTTGTGAGTGAAATAACGCAAGGTCTTCAAACTTAATATGTAAGTTGTTTACCACAAGACTCAGAACAAGTTCGATTTTTGGTTCAGAGGTCCAAGGGGTTCTGGAGTTATGCTCCTTGAAACTTTGAAATTTTGCAAATTTTAGGGTTTCCTACTCATAAATTGTGAATGAAATAACATACTGTCTTCAAACTTGGTATGTAAATTGTTTACCACAAAACACAGACCAAGTATAATTTTGGGCTCATTGATACACATTGTCCTGGAATTATGCCCCTTTATACTTACAAATTTTGTGAAACGTGGCGGGGTATCATGTAATCCACCATTACTATTTTTTCTATTTATTAGAGAGCTTTGCTCACAGTTTTTCTAGTTTTAGCTTATTGGAGTGTTGAGGGTATGTCTCCATTTTCCGCAACTCCTCCTAAAAAGCTCGGCACTTTTCACCCAAACTTGCAGGAATGCTTCAGTATATGTTTAAGATGTGCAACATGGATTTTGTTTTTCTTTAATTTTGTTTTTTCCATATTATATGCTGTTTTTTGGACTTTGTTATTTTAGCTTATTGGGGTCTTGAGGGTATGTCTTTTTTTGTTTGTTTTTTTTTTTCTTTTCATTCATTCCAAAATTCCATGTTATCATTGAATTTGGTTTTCAGGTTATCCAAGTCTTAGGATATGTCTCAATTATCCACAACTCCTCATTAATGGCTCTGTATTTTTCTACCAAACTTGGACAATGTTGGAGGAATGCATGTGCAGCATGGACATTGTAACTCTATTTCAAACACAGGAATTCTTAAATATATAATGCAGGGGACACATGTGTTCCGTGGAACACCTATGCATTTTTTATTCAAAGCAAAATTAATGGATATATATATCTTTAAAGTCTAAAAACAGCAACAAACTTGGAAATCTTATATTTTCCTCAGGATAACCATGTAATGGTTATGCAGGTCTTGAAAAATTATTTATAACTGTAAGTGTCTAAAGCCAAGGACCAACTGATTTAGAGTTTAAGGATATAATATTATCTAGATCATCTTTCCACTGAGGAATATATAGAATCCACAACTGCATGGAGTGAGAAAGGACATTTCTACACTAGAGATAGTTGAAATATTTGAAAATTTAACTGTTGAGAGTGTAGAAATGTTTTTCATGAGATACGTACATGTATGGTAGTGGATTTTATCTAATGATTTCAAGGAGATTTTGGACACAAACTTGACAAAAACATGACCCTCTTTTCTGATGATCCGAAATAAATGTGTCGTTTATAGCCTGGCATTGACTGGCCTTTTTTAATGACCTCACATGGTAAAGTAAAAAAATGCAAACATATTTGACATCATAATTGAATTTCATCCAATCACTTGCCAAGAACAACATTCTCTCTGAGTGGGTCAAACATTATAACAAAGAATATAGGTCAAACAAAGAATACAGGTCAAACATTGGTTTCTGGATAACTCAAAAAGCTTACATTCAGTTAGAATGAAACTTAGGTATATTGTCGGGTACCATGTGGGGAAGAACCCTAGTGATTTTGGAGAATGTAGGTCAAAGTTCAAAGTCACAGTAACCAAGAAAAGATTGAAAATTTCAGTAAAAATTTGGTTTCTGGAAGATAACTCAATTTGTTTATACCCAATTGAAATGAAACTAAGAAAGATATATTGTCACGTACCAGAAGGGGAAGAACTCAATATATTTCAGAGAAGGTATGTCCAAGGTCAAGGTCACAGTGACCAAAAAAAGGTTGAAAATTTCAGAAAAAAATGGTTTCTTGAAGATAACTCAAAAAGTTAACAAAGGATTGAAATGAACTAGGCATTATCCTAGATACGTGGAGAGGAAGAATCCTATAGATTTTGGAGAATGTAGTGCAAAGGTCAATGTCACACTGACCCAAAATAGATTGAAAATTTCAGAAAAAATGTTGTTTCCACATGAAAACTAAAATAT
This sequence comes from Modiolus philippinarum, assembly GCA_002080025.1. NCBI lineage: Eukaryota > Metazoa > Mollusca > Bivalvia > Mytilida > Modiolidae > Modiolus > Modiolus philippinarum. The sequence goes on from MJUU01061061.1 coordinate 17,069, forward strand.
TTTAGATCCAATTGAAATGAAACTTGGAAAAATTGTTCAGTACCAGGGGGGATAGAACCGTTTTAATTTTGGAGAATATAGGTCAAAGGTCAATGTTACAGTGATTGACAAAAATTGTAAATTTCAGAAAAATTTGGTTCCTGGATGATAACCCAACATGCTCAAAAAGATTACATCCAATTGAAATGAAACTAAGTTTTCTGTTAGGTACCAGGATTGAAAAAACCTTATTGATTTTGGAGAAAGTAAATCAAAGGTCAAGATCAAAGCAACCAAAAAAAGATTAACATTTCAGAAAAATTTTGTCTCGGAATGCTACATTCCAATGAAATGAAGCATGGAAATACTGTTAAATAACAGGAAGAGGCACAATCCTGTTGATTTTGGAGAAAGTAGGTCAAAGGTCAGAGTCACAGTGATGGAAAATAGGTTGAAAATTTAAGATAATTTTGGTTCTGATCAATATACAGTACAGTCAGAGACTTACCGTGATAAATCACCGTGATAGAAGTATCACCCAGCTTAGTGAAATGTGTATTTTTATTTTCTGTTTGATATATAGACATGATTTCTTTTGCATTAAAAGTGATGCAGTCTACCACTTGACATGCAAAAGAAATTAGGTGGATAGATCAATCAGGAAAAAAGATATAGTTATTTGAAAATTAAGAGTGATATGTCTATCACAGTTATTTATCATAGTAAGTCTCTGGCTGTACTGTAGTCTATGTATACAAGAAATCCGAGAGCACAGAACAAATAAGAACAGTTGTCATATAAAAATTAACTTTTTAGCTCACCTGGCTAAAGCCAGGGTGAGCTTTTGCCATCACTTGGCGTCCGTCGTCCGTCGTCCGTCCGTCCGTCCGTTGTAAACTTTTCTTCAAAAATCTTCTCCTCTGAAACTACTGGGCCAAATGAAACCAAACTTGGCCTGGATCATCACCAGGGTATGTAGTTTAAAAAATGTGTTCGGTTAGTCCGAGGACCAAACAACCTGGCCGCTGTTACTAAAAATAGAACGTAGGGGTAGATTGCTGTTTTTGGCAAATAACTCAAAAACCGTAGCAGATATCAAAAATCTGACGAGGGTAAAAATGATCAGAATGACAAGATCTACCCGCCGTGCAATTTTGAAGAAAATCCGATGACCCATGTTGGAGTTATTGCCCCTTTTCCTTTAAATTTTCAAAATTTTAATATTTTTAATTTTTTATTAGGAAAACTATAACAGATAGAAGCCAACTTGAAATTGCAAAAATGTTCAGCATACCAAGATCTATCCCTCTGAAAATTTTGAAGCAAATCTGAATACCCATGTTGAAGTTATTGCCCTTTATTGTCAAATTTTTGCTCTTTTATACATTGTTCGTCTACAATTTCAAAAATCTTCTCCTCTCAAACTGCTGGGCCAATTGTAACCAAACTTGGCCTGAATCATCACCAGGGTATACAGTTTCAAAATTGTGTTCAATTAGTCCAAAGACCAAACAACATGGCCGCTGTTACTAAAAATAGAACACGGGGGTAAATTGCTGTTTTTTGCAAATATCTCAAAAACCGTTACAGATATCAAAATTCTTACAGGTAGTAAAAATGATCACTATAGCAAGATCTACCTGCTCTGCAATTTTGACAAAAATCCATAAACCTTTGTAGGAGTTATTGCCCTTTTCTCACCGAATTTTTTAAATTTTCGTATTTTTCATCTATTATTTCCAAAACTATAGAAGATGAAGGTTAAGTGTAAATTGATGAAATGTTTGCCATGCTGTGGCGACTTCAAAACTGATGTTGAAAATTGTTCCTTGACCACCATTTTCAAAATGGCCGCCAAAAAAGGCGGGAAAATTCAACATTGTCCGATTTCAATGAAATTTGGTTTCCGAATAGATCTTGATGTT
>MJUU01061064.1:3638-15759 GCA_002080025.1 Modiolus philippinarum
CCCCCCCGGAGCCAAAGAAAAAAAATCTTAGTAATTTTCTGTTAAACTGCCCGTATACTGGTCTTGGACCAATTATCGCCAATTTTTAAAGATTTTTTTGGTAATATATCTTACACATTTTTATCAATTAAAAAATAATTTTGCATGAATAGCAGACCTGTCAAGTTTTGAAAATTGCCTCGCGTGAGATTTGTCTAAAATTTCAAAAATCAAAGGAAAAAAATTAAAAGATCAAAGGATTTGCCGAAAATCTGGATAAAATTTACGTGAGTCTCACGCTTCATGCGTGAGACTAGACAGGACTGGAATAGAGGTCACCCAAAGATATTATCAAGATCGGGTTTTTTTTATTTACTGGCCCATCTCTAACAACAAATTTTCGGCCTTTAAAAATGTGATTTTTTCCCCACTATTTTTCCTACCTTGAGAACCAATTATCGCCATCTTTTTTACACCCCTGTTTGAGATATTAGGAAGACAAATTTCCGTATTTTCTGGTTTTGACAGTAATAATGACAATATTATCTTCAAACTTAAACAAAACTATGGATTGGAATTTTCAATAAAGTGCATAAAATAGTTAGATAATTTTGGGCAGTATTGAATCCAAAAATGGCTAGAAATTCGGCCCAAAATAATGTCGGTTTTGTATAAAATACAAATATAAATGATTTTATGTTGATATAATTTCGAGTGAAAATTAAAATACAAAATTATTTTTGTAAAAATCTTCCCGTAATCGATCATTTTAAACAAAATAAATGATATGTTTCACAAATTTTTATTTCATCAGTCATACGGCACATACTGGCGATAATTGGTCCCCTACCAGTACCCGTAGTTTCAACATGTTTTTATCCGAAGGAACATATATAGGTACATCAACCTCCCAGAATATACTGTAATGGTGCACTGGTCGTTTTTTAGAAATTGCACACCCCCTGATCCTTTTCAAATTTTTTTAAATTGAATTATAATCTTAGTGATAGATACCCTTTGTGGAAATATGTGTATTTATCCCGTGGAATCATCCAACTGGTTTTTTACAAGCATCCAAATGATGTTCTATATAAAATATTAATAACAGTAATACTGCAAATGTATACTTCGCCATTTTTCTGGTAAAGATAAAACAACCCAACACGTGACCAAGTTGAAGCCGAAAATGATTTAAATATATAAATTTGAAAATTTATAAATTGTTTTTGACTGAATATATGGTTTTTATTTTTGATTAGAGGGTTACATAAAAAATATTTTAAAAAATGAGGATTTTTTTTTTTTCGAAGATAAAACCAATTTTGGCGAAGAATTCCAAATTTGGAAGTTACCGGCAATTAAGTTATCCCCCTTTTATCCCGATCACTCAACGTGGTTCTCGCATGCTGGGCGCCAGACGCCATTTTACATCAGGAACCAAGATCATGTTTGCAGCCGTCTTCTTTCACCATGATAAGCAAATAGACATTATCAATGCCAAAAAGATAAAAGGACCGGAGGAAGTAGGAAAGGAAGTGTCTGTCGAGTATAAAACACAAATTTTAGATGATTCTGGAAGGGAGAAATATGTTGACCAGGACTATGTAGGAACAGTGTTATTTTTAAATAAAGGTTTGTATATTGAAGATGTTAATTGCTACCCCTGATTGCTACCAATATGTATTCGTGACCCCAACAACAGTGACACTGCAGTGGGATGTTCCGACTGGGACTGGAGCTCCCCTGTTTTCTTCCATTTTGAAAAAATGAATTTTACTTTTACATGGACTGCATTACCCCCCCTTTTAAAAGTTTTGTAATACAACTTGTTTGGACATCCACAAATCTTTGACGGGAAAAATCTTGAATAGATAGGACAGAATGGATGTACAATATGTATTTTTTTAAACTGGAAAGTGTGTCTCCCATGTGCGGAGCGGTCCGCCATTGTTTTGTGTTTTTCTTCATCTTTTCCGGTATCACCACAAAGCTGAATGTGCCGAGGTTGTGGTCTACAGGCAGGGGTGCAACTTAAATAAGTTCTCACCAAAATCACTTAAATGAGTTACTATGAGTTACTGACTTTTTTTAAATAACTTATACCAGTTATGAAGCAATAACCTATATGAGTTACTGGTTTGTTAATCAAGGGACATTACTCTGTTGATAACTTCATACAGTTATTGAAGTCTTTTTTACATTACATTCAGTTTTGTTGAAATTCTTACTTATTGGTCACAGTTAAGTCTATTATTACACATGTATTAAGTAGTTCAAATTGACCTCAATCTAATGATGGCCTGTCTAATTGATTTTGATGAACCATTTCAAAGATAATTGGGATTTAATTTCCCAAGGGTCCAATCTTTATGGGGGTTGGCGCATGTATTTCCTCTCTTTGCGCATTTCTAATTACACAGTTAAGATTCCAAACCATATGGGAAAAACTATTGTTTGTTTAAGAAAAATCTTTATCGGTAATTTGGGAGAGTTTCCTTTGATCTCTTCTACATCTTAAAGCTTGTATCAAAGGCAAGACGACCAGCAACAAGTGATACTAGAAATTATCAGCGGTTGGTCATTTGGCATGCGCGAACATGTTGCGGAAGGATATATTTTTATTTTTTGGCCAATCGCGCTTCAGTGATCAAAGAGCAAAAAAACACGTGAATGATGTGGAAAAAAATAGCTCATAACATAAACGTGCAACAAAAAATTAACCACACCTTCTGCGTAGTAAATAAATGTCAATGATCTTAAACATAAAAACAAATTTTCATGCAAACAAGAAAAAAAGAGAAATAATCTTGATAAACAAACACCAACAATCAACAAAAAAAAAATAAACATGATATGATGAGATCAAATGTTGTGCTAAATCAGATCTACCCAGACACTAAGCAGTGTTACAAGTACAATTAAAATGCAACGCATACACAGTGTCCGGAGAGTATCTGAAAAAGTTCTTCCTGGAATAAAAACGAGTTTCCTAAATAATGGCAGTCCCTTAGCCCCCCCCACAACAACAAAAAAAAATGTATGAATGCCATGAATGCGAAAGAGATACATATTAAAACAGGAATATGCATAAGGTGTTTGGTTTCAAACTTGATTGAAGACCGTATTGCAACCTCTAGATGTTTTGATTAATTTGTACACTCCATTTTGGCAATAGGATGTTGTATCCTTGACATTTACGCTATTTCCATTTTTTTTTAATACATAATACAGAATTGTTTGCTACTGTTTCTTTTATTTATTTAATTTTTTTTTATTTTCCAGAATACCTAGCTGCCAACTACAAAATGACGATGCAGGCAATTAACAGTGTAATAAACAGAAAATGTCTGGACTCAAAAAGGATTAAGTGACATATAATGTGTGATATTTTGCTCTGTTATTACTTTTAAGCAATTAAAGGACATTGTGTACAATGAATTCAATTTCACTTTTATTCCATTTGGTACTTCCTGGACCTTGAACATGGAGAAGCTTCGTAAATCTAGATGACACCAAGATGGTAGCAACTGGATTGGATTGTTTAGGCAGCACCTAAATCGATAAGGATATCCAAGCTGCTGGACTGCTCATGTACTGCTCAGGTGAGCTCACATGTGCACAGGTGAGCTCATGTGATCAGGTGAGCTCACATGTGCACAGGTGAGCTCACATGTGCAAACTGCTCACGTGAGGATTTTAACATGCAAATTAGGTGAGCGCTCAGGTGAGCAGGAATGCTCACCTCAATTGCTCACCTAATTTGCATGTTAAAAACCACATGTGCACTCACCTGAGCAGCACATTAGTTTCTCACCTGAGCATCACATGTGCAAATTGTGAGCAGCGTTTGGTAAGGGCACAATGTGCAGTTCAAAATGGTATCTTCTCGCAAGTACAATCTGATGTACGAACACCATGAACACATCATATGTAAGTAGTGAACTAACAAGCATTCATCGTTCCCATCATGAATAATCAGCTCAACATATAACATCTGTGTCATAAATGCAGTGCCAAAACCAAACGTGGGCGCCAAATATAACGTGAGGTCCTTTCGGGCATATAACAACAACTCCCGGCTAGGGTTCAACTTTTATTCATCACTGAATAACATAACAGTATGAGCTAAAAACCCTACAAGTAAAAATATAAACATCACATAAGTTAATTATTAAATCAGTATGATTTAATATAACATATCTCTGTATTAAATAAATATAATGAATATGATACCATGTCTCACTTATACACTAATATGCCAGTTCGGTATAAATAAGCTACAATGTCTGTCACAAAAATGTCTGTTTACAATATGCGAGTATAACTCCATATCTCAATTTTATAAAGATTAACCTGTAAAATCATACTGAAATATTGTGTATATTTCATGTACCTTTATCCATATCTTTGAATAATTAAATAATAATATATATTTTAATCAACAATCTAAATTACAATAGATGTAGTAAAAATCACAAGTGTGTTATTACAGTCACAATTAAGTTGTTTAATATCAAAAATAACCTACCTGCTTATGGAGCGAGGTTTACACACTGCTAGGTATCAATGGCACTACATCATAAACTACACATCTAGTTCCTCAAAATACAGTAAATACAGTATGTCCTGAAAACAAGAATTTAATAATAAACAACCATTTCAGGACTTATCAAAATAATACAGAAGTATAAAATATTCACATAGTTGAACAGCAATTTATAAAAATAATGCACATTTACTTATTATTAATACTTTCATACATTTCACACCTATCGTAACTTCAAGTCAAACACACCCTGCTCATTGTACGATTTTGAGGTAAAATCGACTTGTTTACTTGTTTACAAATTGTCATTTCCGGTTTCTACACATTGTCAAATATTCTATTAATTATTACAAAAATGCTATAAAATACTCATTACACCGTAATAACATTAATATTCAATGCTTCCCATTCATATAAAACTATTTGTAAACAATGTCAGTGGAAAATCATGTAATTACTTTGTGTATTAACTGAAGCATAACAGGCCGTGACCGAATTAATCAATATCGGTATCTATTACTCTTTCACTCATCCTTTCATACAAATGGCATAAAATATACTTACAACAAGTGAGCTGAAGTTCTACAAATGTTTCCAATGATATAACACAAGAATTGCCTAGTAGAAAGATGTAAAATTGGCTAACACAGCAAGAATAACATGGCCGTCAATTCATCAGCTCGAAATCGTCTGTCCCCCCGAAACGAGATTGACCAATCAGAGATCAGGGATTACGGACGACATAAATTAATGAAATAAACAGCAAAGTCCAGTGTAGGATTTAAAACTAACATATCACGTTCACTCAACATTCAAATATTATAATAAAATTCTATAATCTGAAATGAAAAGTGAATTATTATATAAATTCACCCTATCACATATATATGCTCCAAAAGTACACGTACTATAAACGGAACATAACATGTTAAATATTCCGAAGTGGAGCCGTCAGAGCAGATATCCCACTACAAGCACAGGTGCCAAAAACGTAGCAAACCGTGCTTTCACTTCCAAAGCACAGTCGTCAGAGCAGATATCCAACTAAAAGCACATTTGTTACTAACGGAGCATGACATGCTTACTCTTCCGAAGCACAGCAGTCAGAGCATATATTCTAAAAAAAAGCACACGTACCACAAACTTAGCATAACATGCTAAATCTTCCAAAGCAGAACTGCCAGAGCACATATCACACTAAAAGCACATGTACCAAACCCGTAGTAAAACGTGCTTACACTTCCAAAGCACAGCCGTCAGAGGAGATATCCCACTAAAAGCACATGCGCAACTTACGGAGCACAACATGCTTACTCTTCCGAATCACAGCCGTCAGAGCAGATATCCCATCAAACGTAAATGTTCCGATAGCGAAACACAACATGCCAACACTTTCGAAGCACAGAAGTCAGAGTATATATTCTACTAAAGCTCATGTGTTATAAACGCAGAACAACATGCTTCCACTTCTAAAGCAGAGTCGTCAGATCAGATATCCAATCAAAAGAACATATTTCCAAACGAAGCACAACGTGATTTTACTTCCGAAGCAGATTTCCCACAAGCACAAGTATCACGAACGGAGCACAACACCCTACACATCCGAAGCACAGTCGTTAGATAAGATATCCCACTAAAAGCACATGTGCAACAAATGGAGACCAACATGCTTACTCTTCCGAAGCACAGCCGTCAGAGCATATATCCAAACCAAAGCACATGTTCCGATAACGGGACACAACGTTTATACTATTCCGAAGCACACCATCAGAGCATATATCCTAAAAAACAACACGTATTACAAACTTTGCAAGACATGTTAAATCTTCCGAAGCAGAACCGACAGAGCACATATCACACAAAAACAAATAGGCCAAAAACGTAGCACAACGTGCTTACACCTAGAAAGCTCAGCCTTTAGAGTAGATATTCCACAAAAAGCACATGTTCCGATAACGGAGCACAATATGCCAACTCTTCCGAAGCACAGCAGTCAGAGCATATATCCTACTAAAGCATTTGTGTCATAAACGGAGCAGAACATGCTTACACTTCAAAAGCAGATCCTTCAGATCAGATATCCCAACAAAACCATATATCCCACAAATAAAGCACAACATGCTTTTACTTCCAAAGCAGATATCTCACAAAAAGCACATGCTTCACAAATGAAGCACAAGATGTATACACTTCCGAAGCACATATCCAACCAAACCACATGTGCCCATAGCACAGCATGCTTAACCTTCCGAAGCAGAGCGGTAAGTTCAGTTATGCTTAACCTTCCGAAGCAGAGCGGTAAGTTCAGTTATCCCATCAAAAGCACATATGCCACTTCCGGAGCACAACATGCTTGTACTTCCTAAGCACAGTCTTCAGAGTAGATATCCGGCCAAAAGCACAGGATGTTTTCACTTACGAAGCAGAGTCGTCCGAGCAGTTTTCACTTCAAACGCACATGTGCCACAAATGAAGCACAACATGCTTACACTTCCAAAGCAGAGCCGTAAGCTCAGATATCCAAGGAAAGGCATTATATTTTCTAAAAACGGATAACAGCATGATTACTTTTCTGAAGCAGAGCCGTTATAGCATATGTCCCACTTCAAGCATATGTGCCACAAAATGGAGCACAACATGCTTACACTTCCCAAGTAGAACCGTAAACACAATTATATATTCCAGAAAAATTATATGTGCTAAAAACAGAGTACAACTTGTTTACCTCCGAAGCAGAGTCGTCAGAGGATATATTCTAGAAAAACACAAATGCCACAAACGAACTACATGCATATTCTTCCGGAGCACAGCCGTCAGATCTAGAGTAAATACCTTCACTAAAAGCACACGTGCCGTTTACGAAGCAGACCTCATTATAAAAATGTTAGTACTTATTGTAGTTGTGCTAGCTTCATTTTATGCTTCTTGTGCCTTTTTTTTGAAACAGTAAAATCTACCAGGGAGGTGTGGGAATTTTTGGCATATCGGTGAAATCTTTTTATGATGAAACTGACAAGTTTGGAAATAAACATTATTAGAACACACCTGCAAAGAAATAATCCTCTATAAATGAACACATAAATGAAAATGCCCATATTCTTATGTAATATCTTTCTATGCATTTTCTTCATATTTTGTTAATTTCTTTCTCTTTCTTTATTTATTCATTTATCAATTAATATTTATTTATTTATTTGTCGTTGTACATTTCTAAACTTTTAAACTCTGTTTTTAATATATGTTCAGATGACATAAATGGTTTGTTTTACGTCAGTGTCATATGCAATTTCACGTCTTTAATACGTAATTGTGAAATGCATTTTCTGATTTATCAAGCTGACCTTTTATTTAGTTCCTCGTGTTTCGTGTCAAATTGACATTTATCTTATTGAAAAGTTTAGTTTGCTTTTTCTTTTAATTTTCCGTCATTTTTTCACAGTTTGGATCAAAGAAAAATTGAAAATGTACATGTTACAGATTTGTCTTTCGTATATTGATAATAAGACCAATCTAAACTGGAGTACTTTTGTGACGCACCCGCTTGATTATATTAACAAATTTCCCCAGTTCTTAGTGATTTCTCGGCAAAAACTAGTTAACAGCGAGTAAAATATCTGTCGCCATCTGCGCTAACTTTTGAACTATACGCCAAAAAAATATGTACACACAGAATGAACGTACGAAACAGATTCGTGCATAATAGTCAAATACAAATAAAAGCAAAGACTACAACCAATTTAAAATAAAACAAAAGTACTTTAATTAAACTTTATCAAATAAAGGACGGGATACGCCCACATTTCGTAACGCAGTGAATTTGGTTTGTACACATGTTATCATGAAATTTGCGTTGAATTTTTCTCCTTGACAGTTTGCATAATTATAGCGTCAGTAGTGTCTAATATATAAGTCCAGAGAGTTCCGCAGACAGGCAAATTCCTACACATTTTCCCTGACCTGAATACAATTTTGCAATGAAATAACGTAGCGATTTTTTCTGTGCATAATACACATGTCAAGCCTAATTTTGGATATTAAACGCACACAAAAATTGAGAAATTCAAGAAATTGTCACAGAAATGAAACAAAGGAACAAAATCAATTACGCACTTTATTTGACAACAACGAGAACACTCAGGTGCACTCAGGTGCAAAAAACTATCACATATTTCCGTCTCTAGCGTTTTCATTTCGACACTTGCAAACTTATAAAACGCCGCGTTCTCATATTTTTTTTTTCTTGCAAAATCACTTTCGTCGCCATAAATTAAATACCGAAATGGGCATGATGTGTGTTTCAGTAGAAAGGGAACATCATTTTATTAAACATAGCTGATTTCTACTAAGAAGATCACGCCTGCTGTTATAATGTGCATATGTCAGTTGCAGTTCAAGGCGGTGGGGGCGGGGTGACAAGATGTTTAAATTTGGTGCAGAATTTCATAGCAAAATTTGACGAAATATTTAGAAATCGACTTAAACCGCCTTTTTCTACAACAGAATCGGACCCCCCTTTCGGAAGGCTGTGCAAAATTTTGGAAGAGTTCACTTTTGATTGTATTTCAAATGAACTACACTGTGAATAACGGTTGAAAAAAGAGACACAGACTCGTTCTGATTCGTTTGTAGTGAGTACATTTTGGAATAGTTCACTTGACATGCAAGCAAAAGTGAACTCTCCTTATACTAAACGGTTTATGTTGCTCTTGATGAGCGGTGAATTGTTTTCATAAATTTAGGAAGCATAAAACAACATTCTATTATTTATTTTCTTTCTTTCACAAATTTCATTTTATTCCTTCATCTATTTCTCGTCTTTTTACAAGTTTGTTTATGTTTAATTTGTTTTAGAAGTTTATTTCATTTTTATTAATTCTATTATTTAAAAATCCCTGCATTCTTTGTATATTTGTATTCCTTTTATCATTTCAGATTTATTTGTTTTGTTACAAGTCTACTTTTTGTCTTTTATCAGTTCATTTTTTATTTACTTTTTTGTCTAGTTTCACATCCTTTCTATTCATATCTTTTATTCTAAGTTTTTTTTTTATTTTGATCTATTATCAGATACTTGTTTTGTATTTTGTTTTTACTATCTTGTAATTTCTTTTTTCTATGGACTTTACAAAGATTATCAAGGTGATTCTATGTCAGTTCTGTTATTTCTAGCTTTATGCTATATTTCTTGTCTTCCTGTTTTTATCACAGATACTTCAATGTTAAGAAGTGTAGGTTTTGTTCATTATGGAAGTATTTGCATTGCAAGTTTTCTTTCTTTTTTTTTCTTTGATTGCTGCAGTGCAAGACTTTTGTATCATGTATGTTTTCTTCCTTATAGCACTTGTTTTGGTTACACATGTAACATGTGTCATACTTGATTTTTCTTAGAAAATAAAGTGCCACATACAGAGCATACTATACTCTTCTTGGGCGGAAATATGTACACTCTTTTCAGTCAATCTCTAAATAGAACCATATTGCATTAATAACAATAGTATCGCTCTCAGATCACATACTGCTTCCCCTTCCGAAGCAGAGCAGTCAAAGCATATATCGCTCAAAAGCATTTATTCTAGTGCCAAAAACAGAAGAGAGCATGATTCCTTTCCCGAAGTAGAGCCGTCGGAGCACATGTCCCACAAAAAGGACAAATACAACAAACGGGGCACAACATGACTACTCTTCTGAACCACAGCCCTCAGAGCATATATCCCACAAAAGCACACATGCAACATACGGAGCATAGCATACGAAGCAGATTCGTTAGTGCAGATATCCCGCTAAAAGCACATATACTACAAACGGAATAAACGGAGCACAAAATGTTTACAATTCCGAAGCAGATCCATTAGAGCAGATATCACAGAAAAGAATGGAGTACAGCATGTTTACTCTTCCGATGTAGAGCCGTCCTAGTATATATGCTACAAAAGCACACGTACTATAAACGGAACATAACATGTTAAATATTCCGAAGTGGAGCCGTCAGAGCAGATATCCCACTACAAGCACATGTGCCAAAAACGTAGCAAACCGTGCTTTCACTTCCAAAGCACAGTCGTCAGAGCAGATATCCAACTAAAAGCACATTTGTTACTAACGGAGCACGACATGCTTACTCTTCCGAAGCACAGCAGTCAGAGCATATATTCTAAAAAAAAGCACACGTACCACAAACTTAGCATAACATGCTAAATCTTCCAAAGCAGAACTGCCAGAGCACATATCACACTAAAAGCACATGTGCCAAACACGTAGTAAAACGTGCTTACACTTCCAAAGCACAGCCGTCAGAGGAGATATCCCACTAAAAGCACATGTGCAACTTACGGAGCACAACATGCTTACTCTTCCGAATGACAGCCGTCAGAGCAGATATCCCATCAAACGTAAATGTTCCGATAGCGAAACACAACATGCCAACACTTTCGAAGCACAGAAGTCAGAGTATATATTCACTAAAGCTCATGTGTTATAAACGCAGAACAACATGCTTCCACTTCTAAAGCAGAGTCGTCAGATCAGATATCCAATCAAAAGAACATATTTTCAAACGAAGCACAACATGCTTTTACTTCCGAAGCAGATATCCCACAAGCACAAGTATCACGAACGGAGCACAACACCCTACACATCCGAAGCACAGTCGTTAGATAAGATATCCCACTGAAAGCACATGTGCAACAAATGGAGATCAACATGCTTACTCTTCCGAAGCACAGCCGTCAGAGCATACATCCAAACCAAAGCACATGTTCCGATAACGGGACACAACGTTTATACTATTCCGAAGCACACCATCAGAGCATATATCCTAAAAAAACAACACGTATTACAAACTTTGCAAGACATGGTAAATCTTCCGAAGCAGAACCGACAGAGCACATATCACACAAAAAACACATGGGCCAAAAACGTAGCACAACGTGCTTACACCTAGAAAGCTCAGCCTTCAGAGTAGATATTCCACAAAAAGCACATGTTCCGATAACGGAGCACAATATGCCAACTCTTCCGAAGCACAGCAGTCAGAGCATATATCCTACTAAAGCACATGTGTCATAAACGGAGCAGAACATGCTTACACTTCAAAAGCAGATCCTTCAGATCAGATATCCCAACAAAAGCATATATCCCACAAATAAAGCACAACATGCTTTTACTTCCAAAGCAGATATCTCACAAAAAGCACATGTTTCACAAATGAAGCACAAGATGTATACACTTCCGAAGCACATATCCAACCAAACCACATGTGCCCACAGCACAGCATGCTTAACCTTCCGAAGCAGAGCGGTAAGTTCAGTTATCCCATCAAAAGCACATATGCCACTTCCGGAGCACAACATGCTTGTACTTCCTAAGCACAGTCTTCAGAGTAGATATCCGGCCAAAAGCACAGGATGTTTTCACTTACGAAGCAGAGTCGTCCGAGCAGTTTTCACTTCAAAAGCACATGTGCCACAAATGAAGCACAACATGCTTACACTTCCAAAGCAGAGCCGTAAGCTCAGATATCCCAGGAAAGGCATTATATTTTCTAAAAATGGATAACAGCATGATTACTTTTCTGAAGCAGAGCCGTCATAGCATATG
>MJUU01061068.1:0-22561 GCA_002080025.1 Modiolus philippinarum
ACTACAGATGACGGGCTGCTGCACGCCGTCGACGTAACTTCCACCGATAATATCATTATTTACCAGGCTGCTATTGACGTTGATGATATTCACGATAACCTCGTTCTCGAAATATCCATTGGTGGTCGCATCGTAGAAATAGGTCTCTTCGTTGAATCCCAGGAAGGTATTGGGGACGTCGAGAGTTGCTAGGTTGTGCTCTCGCAGGACGAGGACTGATGTCAGAGTCGCTCGGTTTGCCCCGATTATGATATAAATAAAATAGTTAGGCTTCGGGTAAGAGAACATAAAATAAAAGCTTGGGTTAAAAGTGATAGCGTGCATTCGCGAAAGTGATAGCGTGCATTTGCGAAAGTGATAGCGTGCATTCGCAAAAGTTTCGTGTTTCTTCGGCAAAGCTTCGTGTTTATTTGCAAAAGATTCGTGTTTATTCTAGAAAGTGATAGCGTTCATTCACCACAGTTAAGTGTTTATTGGCGATGGTGATAGCGTGCATTCGCGAAAGTGATTTCGTGCATTCGCGAAAGTGATTTCGTGCATTCACGAAAGTGATAGGATGCATTCGCGAAAGTGATTTCGTGCATTCGCTAAAATGATAGTGTGCAATCGCAATAGTTCAGTATCGCGTTTACTAGGAAAAGTTATGTGTTTATTCGCCAAGGCTTCGTGTTTATTCGCGATAGTATAGCGTTTATTCGGGGAAGTTTAGTGTTAATTCGTAAAAATGGTAGAGTGCATAAAGTTTCCTATTTATTCCCGAAAGCATGACGTTTGTTTTGGGAAGTTTAGTGTATATTCGGAAAAGTGATAGCGTGCATTCGCAAAAGTGATAGCGTGCGTAAGCAAAAATTTTGTGTGTATTCTTGGAAGTCTTGTGTTTATTCACGAAAGTGATAGCATTCATTCACAAAAGTGTTTATTCGCAAAAGTTTCGTGTTTATTCGCAAAAGTGATAGCGTTTATTCGCGAAAGTAATTTCATGCATTCGCGAAGGTGATTTCGTGCATTCCGAAAAAGATGTCATGCATTCGCGAAGGTGATTTCGTGCATTCGCAAAAGTAATAGCGTGCATTCGCGAAGGTGATAGCGTGCATTCGCGAAGGTAATTTCGTGCATTCGCGAAAGTGATATGGTGCATTCGCGAAAGAGATTTCGTGCATTCGCGAAAGTGATTTCGTGCAATCGCGAAAGTGGCATCGTGTATTCGCAAAAGTTTCGTGTTTCTTCGGCAAAGTTTAGTGTTTATTCGCAGAAGTTTCGTGTTAATTCTCGAAAGTGAGAGCGTTCGTTCACCACAGTTAAGTGTTTATTCGCGAAAGTGATAGCGTGCATTCGCGAAAGTGATTTCGTGCATTCGCAAAGATGATTTCGTGCATTCACGAAAGTGATAGCGGGCATTCGCGAAGGTAATTTCGTGCATTCGCGAAAGTGATAGCTTACATTTGCGAAATTGATTTCGTGCATTCGCGAAAGAGATTTCGTGCATTCGTGAAAGTGATTTCGTGCATTTGCGAAAGTGGCAGCGTGCATTCGCAAAAGTTTCGTGTTTCTTCGGCAAAGTTTAGTGTTTATTCGCAAAAGTTTCGGGTTTATTGTAGAAAGTGATAGCGTTCGTTCACCACAATTAAATGTTTATACGCGAAGGTGATAGCGTTCATCCGCGAGAGTGATTTCGTGCATTCGCGAAAAGTGATTTCGTGCATTCGTGAAAGTGATAGCGTGCATTCGCAAAAGTAATAGCATGCATTCGCGAAAGTGATTTTGTGCATTCGCGAAGGGGATTTCGTGGATTCGCGTAAGTGATTTCCTGCAGTGGCGAAAGTGATCGCGTGCATTCGCAAAAGTGATTTCGTGCATTCGCGAAGGTGATTTCGTGCATTCGGGAAAGTGATAGCGTGCATTCACGAAGGTAATTTCGTGCATTCGCGAAAGTGATAGCGTGCATTCTCGAAAGTGATAGCGTGCATTCTCGAAAGTAATTTCGTGCATTTGGGAAAGAGATTTCTTGGATTCGCGAAAGTGATATAGTTCATTCACCAGAGTTAATTGTTTATTCGCGAAGGTGATAGCGTGCATTCGGAAAAGTGCTTTCGTGCATTCCCGAAAGTCGCAGCGTGCATTCGCAGAGGTTTCGTGTTTCTTCGGCAAAGCTTCGTGTTTCTTTGCAAAAGTTTCGTGCTTATTCTAGAAAGAGATAGCGTTCATTCACCACAGTTAAGTGTTTATTCGCGACGGTGATAGCGTGCATTCGCAAAAGTGATAGCGTGCATTCGCGAAAGTGATAGCGTGCATTCGCAAAAGTGCTTTCGTGCATTCCCGAAAGTGGCAGCGTGCATTCGCAAAAGTTTAGTGTTTCGTCCTAAAGTTTAGTGTTTATTCGCCAAGGATTCGTGTTTATTCTCGAAAGTGATAGTGTTCATTCACCACAGCTAAGTGTTTATTCGCGAAGGTGATAGCGTGCATTTGCAAAAGTGATTTCATGCATCCAAGGAAACGATAGCGTGCAATCACAATAGTTCAGTATCGCGTTTACTTGGAAAAATTATGTGTTTATTCACTAATGCTACGTGTTTATTCGCGAAAGTATAGCGTTTATTCGGGACCTTTAGTGTTTATTTGCAAAAATGGTAGTGTGCATAAAGTTTCCTATTTATTCCCGAAAGTTTGACCTTTGTTTTGGGAAGTTTAGTGTATATTCACAAAAGTGACAGCATGCATCTCAAAAATTTTGTGTTTATTCATCGAAGTCTTGTGTTTATTCATAAAAGAGATAGCATTCATTCACAAAAGTGTTTATTCGATAAAGTTTCGTGTTTAATCGCAAAAAGTTTCATGTTTATTCGCGAAAGTGATTTCATACATTCCCGAAAGTGATAGCGTGCATTCGCGAAAATGATTTCGTGCATTCCCGAAAGTGGCAGCGTGCAGTCGCAAAGTTTCGTGTTTCTTCGGCAAAGTTTCATGTTTATTCTAGAAAGTGATAGCGTTCATTCACCGAAGTTAAGTGTTTATTCGCGACGGTGATAGCGTGCATTCACGAAAGTGATAGCGTGCCTTCGCGAAAGTGATAGAGTGCATTCGTGTAAGTGATAGTGTACATTCGCGAAAGTGATTTCGTGCATTCGTGAAGGAGATTTCGTGGATTTGCGTAAGTGATTTCGTGCAGTAGCGAAAGTGATAGCGTGCATTCGCGAAAGTAATTTCGTGCATTCGCGAAGATGATTTCGTGCATTCGCGAAAGTGATAGAGTGCATTTGCGAAGGTAATTTAATAATAATAATAATAATAATAGCTTTACTTAAAGAGGGTAAACTTGTTTGGATCAAACAAATCTACCACAAGGCCCTCACTTATATTTCGTATTTCGTGCATTCGCGAAGGTAACTTCGAGCATTCGTGAAAGTGATAGCCTACATTTGCGAAAGTGATAGCCTACTTTTGCGAAAGTGATTTCGTGGATTCGCGAAAAAGATTTCGTGCATTCGCAAAAGTGATTTAGTGCTTTCGCGAAAGTGGCAGCGTGCATTCGCAAAAGTTTCGTGTTTCTTCGTCAAAGTTTAGTGTTTATTTGCAAAAGTTTCGTGTTTATTGTAGAAAGTGAAAGCGTTCGTTTACCACAGTTAAGTATTTATACGCGAAGGTGATAGCGTTCATCCGCAAAAGTGATTTCGTGCATTCGCGAAAGTGATAGCGTGCATTCGCGAAAGTGATGTCGTGCATTCGCGAAGATGATTTCATGCATTCGCGAAAGTGATAGCGTGCATTTGCGAAGGTAATTTAATAATAATAATGATAGCTTTACTTAAAGAGGGTAAACTTGTTTGGATCAAACCAATCTACCACAAGGCCCTCACTTATATTTCGTATTTCGTGCATTCGCGAAGGCAACTTCGAGCATTCGTGAAAGTGATAGCCTACATTTGCAAAAGTGATAGCCTACTTTTGCGAAAGTGATTTCGTGGATTCGCGAAAAAGATTTCGTGCATTCGCAAAAGTGATTTAGTGCTTTCGCGAAAGTGCCAGCGTGCATTCGCAAAAGTTTCGTGTTTCTTCGTCAAAGTTTAGTGTTTATTTGCAAAAGTTTCGTGTTTATTGTAGAAAGTGAAAGCGTTCGTTTACCACAGTTAAGTATTTATACGCGAAGGTGATAGCGTTCATCCGCGAAAGTGATTTCGTGCATTCGCGAAAGTGATAGCGTGCATTCGCGAAAGTGATGTCGTGCATTCGTGAAAGTGATAGCGTGCATTCGGAAAAGTAATGGCGTGCATTCGCGAAAGGGATTTCGTGCATTCGCGAAGGGGATTTCGTGGATTCGCGTAAGTGATTTCGTGCAGTGGCGAAAGTGATAGCGTGCATCCGCGAAAGTGATTTCGTGCATTCGAGAAGGTGATTTCGTGCATTCAGGAAAGTGATAGCGTGCATTCGCGAAGGTAATTTCGTGCATTCGCGAAAGTGATAGCCTGCATTCTCGAAAGTGATAGCGTGCATTCTCGAAAGTGATTTCGTGCATTTGCGAAAGAGATTTCTTGGATTCGCGAAAGTGATAGTGTTCATTCACCACAGTTAATTGTTTATTCGCGAAGGTGATAGCGTGCATTCGCAAAAGTGCTTTCCTGCATTCCCGAAAGTCGCAGCGTGCATTCGCAGAAGTTTCATGTTTCTTCGGCAAAGCTTCGTGTTTATTTGCAAAAGTTTCGTGTTTATTCTAGAAAGAGATAGCGTTCATTCACCACAGTTAAGTGTTTATTCGCGACGACGGTGATAGCGTGCATTCGCGAAATTGATAGCGTGCATTCACGAAAGTGATAGCGTGCATTCAGGAAAGTGATAGCGTGCATTCGCGAAAGTGCTTTTGTGCATTCCCGAAAGTGGCAGCGTGCATTCGCAAAAGTTTCGTGTTTCGTCGGAAAGTTTAGTGTTTATTCCCAAAAGATTCGTGTTTATTTTGGAAAGTGCTAATGTTCATTCACCACAGTTAAGTGTTTATTCGCGAAGGTGATAGCGTGCATTCGGAAAAGTGATTTCGTGCATCCACGGAAACGATAGCGTGCAATCACAATAGTTCAGTATCGCGTTGACTTGGAAAAATTATGTGTTTATTCACCAATGCTACGTGTTTATTCGAGAACGTATAGCGTTTATTCGGGATGTTTAGTGTTTATTTGCAAAAATGGTAGCATGCATAAAGTTTCCTATTTATTCCCGAAAGTTTGACCTTTGTTTTGGGAAGTTTAGTGTATATTCGCAAAAGTGATTGCGTGCATTCGCGAAAGAGATTTCGTGCATTCGCGAAAGTGATTTAGTGCTTTCGCAAAAGTAGCAGCGTGCATTCGCAAAAGTTTAGTGTTTCGTCGGAAAGTTTAGTGTTTATTCGCAAATGTTTCGTGTTTAATGTAGAAAGTGATAGCGTTCGTTCACCACTGTTGAGTGTGTATACGCGAAGGTGATAGTGTTCATCCGCGAAAGTGACTTCGTGCATTCGCTAAAAGTGATTTCGTGCATTCCCGAAAGAGATAGCGTGCAATCGTAGAAAGTGATAGCGTGCATTCGCGAAAGTGATAGCGTGCATTCGCAATAGTGATGTCGTGCATTCGCGAAGGTGATTTCGTGCATTCGGGAAAGTGATAGCGTGCATTCGCGAAGGTAATTTCGTGCATTCGCGAAAGTGATAGCGTGCCTTCTCGAAAGTGATAGCGTGCTATCTCGAAAGTGATAGCGTGCATTCTCGATAGTGATTTCGTGCATTTGCGAAAGAGATTTCTTGGATTCGCGAAAGTGATAGTGTTCATTGACCAGAGTTAATTGTTTATTCGCGAAGGTGATATGGTGCATTCGCAAAAGTGCTTTTGTGCATTCCCGAACGTCTTAGCTTGCATTCGCAGAAGTTTCGTGTTTCTTCGGCAAAGCTTCGTGTTTATTTGCAAAAGTTTCGTGTTTATTCTAGAAAGAGATAGCGTTCATTCACCACAGTTAAGTGTTTATTCGCGACGGTGATTGTGTGCATTCGCGAAAGTGATAACGTGCATTCGCGAAAGTGATAGCGTGCATTCGCGAAAGTGATAGCGTGCTTTCGCGAAAGTGCTTTCATGCATTCCCGAAAGTGGCAGCGTGCATTCGCAAAAGATTAGTGTTTCGTCGGAAAGTTTAGTGTTTATTCGCAAAAGATTCGTGTTTATTCTCGAAAGTGATAGTGTTCATTCACTATAGTTAGTGTTTATTCGCGAAGGCGATAGCGTGCATTCGCAAAAGTAATTTCGTGCATCCACGGAAACGATGGCGTGCAATCACAATAGTTCAGTATCGCGTTTACTTGGAAAAATTATGTGTTTATTCACCAATGCTACGTGTTGATTCGCGAAAGTATAGCGTTTATTCGGGATGTTTAGTGTTTATTTGCAAAAATGGTAGCGTGCATAAAGTTTCCTATTTATTCCCGAAAGTTTGACCTTTGTTTTGGTAAGTTTAGTGTATATTCGGAAAAGTGATAGCGTGCATCCGCGAAGGTAATTTCGTGCATTCGCGAAAGTGATAGCGTACATTTGCGAAAGTCATTTCGTGCATTCGCGAAAGTGTTTTAGTGCTTTCGCGAAAGTGGCAGCGTGCATTCGTAAAAGTTTCGTGTTTCTTCGGCAAAGTTAAGTGTTTATTCGTAATAGTTTCGTGTTTATTGTAGAAAGTGATAGCGTGCGTTCACCACAGTTAAGTGTGTATACGCTAAGGTGATAGCGTTCATCCGCGAAAGTGATTTCGTGCATTCGCGAAAAGTGATTTCGTGCATTCGTGAAAGTGATAGCGTGCATTCGCAGAAGTGATAGCGTGCATTCGCGAAAGTGATTTCGCTCATTCGCGAAGGGGATTTCGTGGATTCGCGTAAGTGATTTCGTGCAGTGGCGAAAGTGATAGCGTGTATTCGCGAAGGTATTTTCGTGCATTCGCGAAAGTGATCGCGTACATTTGCGACAGTGATTTCGTGCATTCGCGAAGGAGATTTCGTTGATTTGCGTGAATGAATTCGTGCAGTGGCGAAAGTGATAGCGTGCATTCACGAAAGTGATTTCGTGCATTCGGAAAGATGATTTCGTGCATTCGCGAAAGTGATAACGTGCATTCGCGAAGGTAATTTTGTGCATTCGCGAAAGTGATAGCTTACATTTGCGAAAGTGATTTCGTGCATTTGCGAAATAGATTTCGTGCATTTGCGAAAGAGACTTCGTGCATTCGCGAAAGTGATTTCGTGCAATTGCAAAAGCGGCAGCGTGCATTCGCAAAAGTTTCGTGTTTCTTCGGCATAGTTAAGTGTTTATTCGTAAAAGTTTCGTGCTTATTGTAGAAAGTGATAGCGTTCGTTCACCACAGTTAAGTGTTTATACGCGAAGGTGATAGCGTGCATCTGCAAAAGTGATGTCGTGCGTTCGTGAAAGTGATAGCGTGCATTCGCAGAAGTGATAGCGTGCCTTCGCGAAAGTGATTCAGCGCATTCGCGAAGGGGATTTCGTGGATTCGCGTAAGTGATTTCGTGCAGTGGCGAAAGTGACAGCGTGTATTCGCGAAGGTGATTTCGTGTATTCGCGAAAGTGATAGCATGCATTCACGAAGGTATTTTCGTCCATTCGCGAAAGTGATAGCGTACATTTGCGACAGTGATTTCGTGCATTCGCGAAAGAGATTTCGTGCGATCGCGAAGATGATTTCTTGCATTCACGAAAGTGATAGCGTGCATTCGCGAAGGTAATTGCATGCATTCGCGAAAGCGATAGCGTATATTTGCGAAAGTGATTTCGTGCATTCGCGAAAGAGATTTCGTGCATTCGCGCAGGTGATTTAGTGCATTCGCGAAAGTGGCAGCGTGCATTCGCAAAAGTTTCGTGTTTCTTCGGCAAAGTTAAAGGTTTATTCGCAAAAGTTTCGTGTTTATTGTAGAAAGTGATAGCGTTCGTTCACCACAGTTAAGTGTTTATACGCGAAGGTGATTTCGTGCATTCGCGAAAAGTGATTTCGTGCATTCACGAAAGTGATAGCGTGCATTCGCGAAAGTGATAGCGTGCATTCGCGAAAGTGATAGCGTGCATTTGCGAAAGTGATGTCGTGCATTCGCAAAAGTAATAGCGTGCATTCGCGAAAGTGATTTCGTGCATTCGCGAAGGGGATTTCGTGGATTCGCGTATGTGATTTCGGGAGAGTGATAGCGTGCATCCGCGAAGGTAATTTCGTGCATTCGTGAAAGTGATAGCGTGCATTCTGGAAAGTGATAACCTGCATTCTCGAAATTGATTTCGTGCATTTGCGAAAGAGATTTCTTGGATTGGCGAAAGTGATAGTGTTCATTCCTCAGAGTTAGTTGTTTATTCGCGAAGGTGATAGCGTGCATTCGCGAAAGTGACAGCGTGCATTCACAATAGTTTAGTATCGCGTTTATTTGGAAAAATTATGTGTTAATTCCCCAAGGCTACGTGTTTTTTTCGCGAAAGTATAGCGTTGATTCGGGAAGTTTAGTGTTTATTTGCAAAATAGGTAGCGTGCGTAAAGTTTCCTATTCATTCCCGAAAGTATGATGTTTGTTTTGGAAAGTTTAGTGTATATTCGCAAAAGTGATAGCGTGCATCCGCAAAAAAATTGTGTTTATTGACAAAAGAGATAGCATTCATTCACAAAAGTGTTAATTCGCACAAGTTTCGTGTTTAATCGCAAAAGTTTCGAGTTTATTCGCGAAAGTGATAGCGTAGATTCGCGAAAGTGATAGCGTGCATTAACGAAAGAGATAGCGTGCATTCGCAAAAGTGATAGCGTACATTCGCGAAAATGATAGCGTGTATTCACGAAAGTGATTTCGTGCATTCGTGAAAGAGATTTTGTGCATTCGCGAAAGTGGCAGCGTACATTGGCAAGTTTCGTGTTTCTTCGGCAAAGCTTCGTGTTTATTTTGCAAAAGATTCGTGTTTATTCTCGAAAGTGATAGCGTTCGTTCACCACAGATAATTTTATTCGCGACGGTGATAGCGTACATTCACGAAAGTGATAGCTTGCATTCGCGAAAGTGATTTCATGCATTCGCAAAGATGATTACGTGAATTCGCAAAAAAGATTTCATGCATTCGCGAAAGTTATTTCGTGCATTTGCGAAAGTGATAGCGTGCAATCGCGAAGGTAATTTCGTGCATTCATGAAATTTATAGCGTGCATTCGCGAAAGAGATTTCGTGGATCCGCGAAAGTAATTTTGTGCATTCGCGAAAGTGGCAGCGTGTATTAGCAAAAGTTTCGTGTTTCTTCGGCAAAGTTTAGTGTTTATTTGCTAAAGTTTCGTGTTTATTCTCGAAAGTGAGAGCGTGCATTCGCGAAAGTGATAGCGTGTATTCACGAAAGTTATTTCGTGCATTCGCGAAAGTGACAGCGTGCATTCGCAAAAGTTCCATGTTTCTTAGGCAAAGTTTCGTGTTTATTCGCAAAAATTTCGTGTTTACTCTAGGAATTGATAGCGTTCATTCACCACAGTTAAGTGTTTATTCGCGACGGTGATAGCGTGCATTCGCGAAAGTGATTTCGTGCATTCGCGGAAATGATAGCGTGCAATCACAATAGTTCAGTATCGCGTTTATTTGGAAAAATTATGTGTTTATTCACCAAGGCTACGTGTTTATCCGCGAAAGTATAGCGTTTATTCGGGAAATTTAGTATTCACCAAGGCTACGTGTTTATCCGCGAAAGTATAGCGTTTATTCGGGAAGTTTAGTGTTTATTTGCAAAAATGGTAGCGTGCATAAAGTTTCCTATTTATTCCCGAAAGTTTGAACTTTGTTTTTAGACGTTTAGTGTATATTGCAAAAAGGACAGCGTGCATCCACAAAAATTTTGTGTTTATTCATCAAAGTCTTGTGTTTATTCACGAAAGAGATAGTATTCATTCACAAAAGTGTTTATTCGACAAAGTTACGTGTTTAATCGCAAAGGTTTCGTGTTTATTCGCGAAGGTGATTTCTTGCATTCGCGAAAGTGATAGCGTGCATTCGCGAAAGTGATAGCGTGCATTCGCGAAAGTGATAGCGTGCCTTCGCGAAAGTGATTTCGTACATTCCCGAAAGTGATAGCGTGCATTCGGGAAAGTGATTTCGCGCATTCGGGAAAGTAGCAGCGTGCATTCGCAAAATTTCGTGTTTCTTCGGCAAAGTCTCGTGTTTATTGTAGAAAGTGATAGCGTTCATTCACCACAGTTAAGTGTTTATTCGCGACGGTGAAAGCGGGCATTCAGGAAAATGATAGGGTGTTTTCGCGAAAAGTGATTTCGTGCATTCACGGAAGTGATTCGTATGTGATTTCGCGCAGTGGCGAAAGTGATAGCGTGCATTCGCGAAAGTGATTTCGTGCCTTTGCGAAGATGATTTCGTGCCTTCGCGAAAGTGATAGCGTGGATTAGCGAAGGTAATTTCGTGTATTCTCGAAAGTGATTGCGTGTATTCTACAAAGTGATTTCGTACACTTTCGAAAGAGATTTCGTGGATTCGTGAAAGTGATTTCGCGCATTCGCGAAAGTGGCAGCGTGCATTCGCAAATGTTTCGTGTTTCTTTGGCAAAATTTAGTGTTTATTCGCAAAAGTTTCGTGTTTATTCACGAAAGTGAGAGCGTTCGTTTACCACAGTTAAGTGTTTATTCGCGAAGATGATAGCGTTCATCCGCGAAAGTTATTTCGAGCATTCGCAAAAAGTGATTTCGTGCATTCACGAAAGTAAAAGCGTCATTCGCGAAAGTGATAGCCTGCATTCGCGAAAGTGATGTCGTGCATCCGCGAAAGTGATTTCGAACTTTCGCGAAAGAGGTTTTGTGCATTTGCGAAAGTGGCAGCGTACATTCGCAAAAGTTTCGTGTTTCTTCGGTAAATTTTAGTGTTTATTCGCAAAAGTTTCGTTTTTATTTTACAAAGTCATAGCGTTCATTCACCACATTTAAGTGTTTTTTCGCGACGATGATAGTGTGCATTCACGAAAGTGATAGCGTGGATTCGTGAAAGTGATAGCGTGTTTTCGCGAAAGTGATTTCGTGCATTCGCGAAAGTGATTTCGTGAATTCGCGAAAGAGATCTTGTGCTTTCGCGAAAGTGGCAGCGTGCATTCGCAAAAGTTTTGTGTTTCTTCCGCAAAGCTTCGTTTTTATTTGCACAAATTTCGTGTTTATTCTAGAAAGTGATAGCGTTCATTCACCACAGTTAAGTATTTATTCGCGACGGTGATAGCGTGCATTCACGAAAGTGATAGCGTGCATTGGCGAAACAGATTTCGTGCATTCGCGAAGGAGATTTCGTGGATTCGCGTAAGTGATTTCGTGCATTTGCGAAAGTGATAGCGTGCATTCGCGAAAGTGATTTCGTGCATTTGTGAAAGTTATTTCGAGCATTCGCGAAAGTCATAGTGTGGATTCGCAAAAGTTTCGTGTTTCTTCGGCAAAGTTTAGTGTTTATTCGCAAAAGTTTCGTGTTTTTTTCTCGAAAGTGAGAGCGTTCGTTCACCACAGTTAAGTGTTTATTGGTGAAGGTGATAGCGTTCATTCGCGAAAGTGATTTCGTGCATTCGCGAAAAGTGATTTCGTGCACACACGAAAGTAATAGCGTGCTTTCGCGATAGTTATAGCGTGCATTCGCGAAAGTGATGTCGTGTATTCGTGAAAGTGATATCGTGCATTCGCAAAAAAGGATAGCGTGCATTCGCGAAAGTGATAGTGTGCATTCACGAAAGTGATTTCGTACATTCGCGGAAGTGAAAGCGTGCATTCGCGAAAGTGATAGTGTGCATTCACGAAAGTGATTTCGTACATTCGCGGAAGTGAAAGCGTGCATTCGCGAAAGTGATTTCGTGCATTCTCGAAACTGGCAGCGTGGATTTGCAAAGTTTCATGTTTCTTCGGCAAAGTTTCGTGTTTATTCTAGAAAGTGATAGCGTTCATTCACCACAGTTAAGTGTTTATTCGCGACAGTGATAGCGTGCATTCGCAAAAGTTCCCTGTTTCTTAGGCAAACTTTCGTGTTTATTCGCAAAAATTTCATGTTTATTCTAGGAATTGAAAGCGTTCATTCACCACAGTTAAGTTTTTTTTCGCGACGGTGATAGCGTGCATTCGCGAAAGTGATTTCGTGCATTCGCGGAAATGATAGCGTGCAATCACAATAGTTCAGTATCGCGTTTATTTGGAAAAATTATGTGTTTATTTACCAAGGCTACGTGTTTATCCGCGAAAGTATAGCGTTTATTCGGGGAGTTTAGTGTTTATTTGCAAAAATGGTAGCGTGCATATAGTTTCCTATTTATTCCCGAAAGTTTGACCTTTGTTTTTAGACGTTTAGTGTATATTGCAAAAATTACAGCGTGCATCCGCAAAAATTTTGTGTTTATTCATCAAAGTCTTGTGTTTATTCACGAAAGAGATAGTATTCATTCACAAAAGTGTTTATTCGATAAAGTTTCGTGTTTAATCGCAAAAGTTTCGTGTTTATTCGCGAAGGTGATTTCTTGCATTCGCGAAAGTGATAGCGTGCATTCGGGAAAGTGATAGCGTGCATTCGCGAAAGTGATAGCGTGGATTTGCGAAAGTGATTTCGTACATTCCCGAAAGTGATAGCGTGCATTCGGGAAAGTGATAGCGTGCATTCGCGAAAGTGATAGCGTGCTTTCGCGAAAGTGATTTCGTACATTCCCGAAAGTAATAGCGTGTATTCGGGAAAGTGATTTCGTGCATTCGCGAAAGTGGCAGCGTGCATTCGCAAAGTTTCGTGTTTCTCCGGCAAAGTTTCGTGTTTATTGTAGAAAGTGATAGCGTTCATTCACCACAGTTAAGTGTTTATTCGCGACGGTGAAAGCGGGCATTCAGGAAAATGATAGGGTGCGTTCGCGAAAAGAGATTTCGTGCATTCACGAAAGTGATTCGTAAGTGATTTCGTGCAGTGGCGAAAGTGATAGCGTGCATTCGCGAAAGTGATTTCGTGCATTTGCGAAGATGATTTCGTGCATTCGCGAAAGTGAAAGCGTGGATTCGCGAAGGTAATTTCATGCATTCTCGAAGGTGATAGCGTGTATTCTCCAAAGTGATTTCGTACACTTTCGAAAGAGATTTTGTAGATTCGCAAAAGTGATTTCGCGCATTTGCGAAAGTGGCGGCGTTCATTCGCAAAAGTTTCGTGTTTCTTCGGCAAAGTTTAGTGTTTATTCGCAAAAGTTTCGTGTTTATTCTCGAAAGTGAGAGCGTTGGTTCAGCACAGTTAAGTGTTTATTCGCGAAGATGATAGCATTCATACATTCGCGAAAGTGATTCCGTGCATTCGCGAAAATGATAGCACGCAATCGCAATAGTTCAGTATCGCGTTTACTGGGAAAAGTTATGTGTTTATTCGTCAAGGCTCCGTGTTTATTCGCGAAAGTATAGCGTTTATTCGGGGAAGTTTAGTGTTTATTCGCGAAATGGTAGCGTGCATACAGTTTCCTATCTATCCCGAAAGTATGACGTTTGTTTTTGGAAGTTTAGTGTATATTCGGAAAAGTGATAGCGTGCATTCGCAAAAGTGATAGCGTGCATCCGCAAAAATTTTGTGTTTATTCATCAAAATCTTGTGTTTATTCACGAAAGTGATAGCAATCATTCACAAAAGTGTTTATTCGCAAAAGTTTCGTGTTTATTCGTAAAAGTTTCGTGTTTATTCGCGAAAGTGATAATGTGCATACGAGAAAGTGATTTCATGCATTCGCGAAGGTGATTTCGTGCATTCGCGAAAGTGATACCGTGCATTCGCATAGGTGATTTCGTGCATTCGCGAAAGTGAGAGCGTGCATTCGCGGAAGTGATATATTTTCTTGTATATATATTTATATTTATGTTTGTTTTTAAGAGAGCCTTATATAAAATTGGTGCAATCCAAATAAAACACTCTCTCTAAATAAACATATTTATTTATTTATTTATTTATTTATTTATTTATTTAAAGTGATTTCGTGCATTCGAGAAAGAGATTTTGTGCATTCCCGAAAGTGATTTCGTGCATTCGCGAAATTGGCAGCGTGCATTCGCGAAGGTAATTTCGTGCATTCGCGAAAGCGATAGTGTACATTTGCAAAAGAAATTTCGTGGATTCGCGAAAGTGATTTTGTGCATTCGCGAAAGTGGCAGCGTGTTTTCGCTAAAGTCTCGTGTTTCTTCGGCACACTTTAGTGTTGATTCGCAAAAGTTTCGTGTTTATTCTCGAAAGTGAGAGCGTTCGTTCACCACAGTTAAGTTTTTAATTGGCAGAGGTAATAGCGTGTATTCGCGAAATAGATTTCGTGCATTCCCGAAAGTGATTTCTTGCAGTCGCGAAAGCGATTTCGTGCATTCGCGAAAATAATAGCGTTCAATTGCAGTTCAGTATCACGTTTACTGGGAAAAATTATGTGTTTATTCGCCAAGGGTTCGTGTTTATTTGCGAAAGTATAGCGTTTATTCGGGGAAGTTTAGTGTTTACTCGCGAAATGGTAGCGTGCATACAGTTTCCTATTTATCCCGAAAGTATGACGTTTGTTTTTGGAAGTTAAGTGTATATTCGGAAAAGTGATAGCGTGCATTCGCAAAAGTGATAGCGTGCATCCGCAAAAATTTTGTGTTTATTCATCAAAATCTTGTGTTTATTCACGAAAGTGATAGCAATCATTCACAAAAATGTTTTTTCGCAAAAGTTTCGTGTTTATTCGCGAAAGTGATAATGTGCATACGCGAAAGTGATTTCATGCATTTGCGAAGGTGATTTCGTGCATTCGCGAAGGTGATTTCATGCATTCGCGAAGGTGATTTCGTGCATTCACGAAAGTGATACCCTGCATTCGCATAGGTGATTTCATGCATTCGCGAAAGTGAGAGCGTGCATTCGCGAAAGTGATATATTTTCTTGTATATATATTTATATTTATGTGTTAACTTATGTTTGTTTTTAAGAGAGCCTTATTGAAAATTGGTGCAATCCAAATAAATCACTCTCTCTAAATAAACATATTTATTTATTTATTTATTTATTTATTTAAAGTGATTTCGTGCTTTCGAGAAAGAGATTTTGTGCATTCGCGAAAGTGATTTCGTGCATTCGCAAAAGTTTCGTGTTTCTTCGGCAAAGTTTAGTGTTTATTCGCAAAAGTTTCGTGTTTATTCTCGAAAGTGATAGCGTCATTCACCACAATTAAGTTTTTATTCGCGACGGTGATAGCGCGCATTCGCGAAAGTGATTTCGTGCATTCGTGAAGGTGCTTTCGTGCATTCCCGAAAGTGGCAGCCTGCATTCGCAAAAAGTTTCGTGTTTCTTCGGCAAAGCTTAGTGTGTATTTGCAAAAGTTTCGTGTTTATTCTAGAAAATGATAGCGTTCATTCACCACAGTTAAGTGTTTATTCGCGACAGTGAAAGCGTGCATTCGCGAATGTGATTTCGTGCATTCGCGAAAGTGATAGCGAGCATTCACGTAAGTGATAGCGTGCATTCGCGAAAGTGATAGCGTGCATTCGCGAAAGTGATAGCGTGCATTCGCGAAAGTGATTTCTTGCATTCACGAAAGTGAAAGCGTGCATTCACGAAAGAGATAGCGTGCATTTGCGAAAGAGATAGCGTGCAGTCGCGAAAGTGATAGCGTGCATTCGCGAAAGTGATTTTGTGCATTCACGTGTTTATTCGCCAAGGTTTGGTGTTCATTCGCGAAATTATTTCGTTTATTCGGGAAAGTTTCGTGTTTATTCGCAGAAGTGGTACCGTGCATTCGCAAAGATTATTTGTTTATTCGTCAAAATTTCGTGTTTAGTCGCCAAAGTTTTTTTTCGCGAAAGTGATAGCGTTGATTCACGAAAGTTTCGTTTTTATTCGCCAGAAGTTCGCAGTTATTCGCAAAGGTATCATGTTTATTCGGAAAAGTTTAGTGTTTATTCGCGAAAGTGACAGCGTTCATTCTCGAATGTTTCATGTTAATGCCCCCAAATTTTCTTGTTCATTTGCAAAAGTATGACAATTGTTCGGGGAAGTTCAATGTTTGTTCGCGAAAATGAGTGTTCATTTGCCAAAGTTTGGTGTTTATTTGCAATATTTTCGTGTTTAGTCGCAAAAGAATGGTGTTTATTCGGGGAAGTTACGTGTTAATTCGGGTAAGAGATAGCGTCAATTCGCAAAAGTTATGTGTTTATTCGCGAAAGTATGGCATTTATTCTTGAAAATTAAGTGTTTATTCCCAGAATCGGTAGCGTGCATTCGCAAAAGTTTCGTTTTAATTCGAAAAAGTGCCGTGTTTATTCGCAAATGATTCGTGTTTATTCGCGAAAGTGATAGCGTTCTTCCGAGAAAGTTTCGTATTTATTCGCCAAAGTTTCGTTTTTTTTCTCGACAGTCTCGCGTTTATTCGGTAAAGTTTGTGTTTATTCGCGAAAGTGATAACGCTCATCCGCAAAAGTTTCGTGTTTATTCGCCAAATCTTAGTGATTATTCGCGAAAGTAATAGCGTGCATTAGTGAAAGCTTCGTGATTATTCGCCAACGTTTCGTGTTTATTCGCGAAAGGAGCGCATTTATTCGGAAAAAGTAAGTGTTTTTTTTGTGAAAGTGATAGCGTTCTTTCGCAAAAGATTTGTGTTTATTCGGCAAAGTTTAATGTTTATTCGCGAAAGTATGACGTTTATTCGGGAAAGTTTCATGTTTATTCGCAGAATTGGTACCGTGCATTTCCAAAAGTTTCGTGCTTATTCGCCAAAATTTCGTGTTTATTCACCAAAGTTTATTCGCAAAAGTGATAGCGTGCATTCGCGATAGTTTTGTGTTTATTCGCTAAACTTTCGCGTTTGATTTGCGAAAGTATCGCGTTTATTACGGGAAGTTTAGTGTTATTCGCGAAAGTGATAGCGTTTATGTAGGGAACTTTAATGTTTATTTGCGAAAATGATATCGTTCAGTCGTTAAAGTTTCGTGTTTATTCGACAAAATTTCGTGTTAATTCCCCCCAAAAAATCGTGTTTATTCGCATAAATATTGCGTTTTTTCTAGAAATTTTAGTGTTAATTCAAAGAATTGATATCGTGCATTCGCGAAAGTGATAGGGTGCAATCGCAAAAATTTCGTATTTCGTGTTTGCCTATTCATTCGCAAAACTTTCGTGCTTTTTCGCGACAGTCTCGGGTTCATTCGGAAAAGTTTGTGTTTATTCGCGAAAGTGATAACGTTCATTTGCGAAAGTTTTGTGCTTATTCGGCAAAGCTTAGTGATTATTCGCGAAAGTTTCGTTAATATTCTACAAAATTCTACGAAAGTGATAACGATCATTCACGATAGTATTGCATTTATTCGGAAAAGTTGAGTGGTTTTTTGCGACAGTTATAGCCTTCATTCATAAAAGTTTAGTGTTTATTCGCCAAAGTTTAGTGTTTATTCGCCAAAGTTTAATGTTTATTCGCCAAAGTTTAGTGTTAATCACGAAAGTGATAACGTGCATTTGCGAAAGTTTCGTGTTTATTCGCCAAAGTTTGGTGTTTATTCGGGAAAGTGGTAGGGTGGATTCGCCAAAGTTTCTCGTTTTTTCGTGATAGTGTCCTTTCGCGAAAGAGATTACGTGCATTCCAGAAAGTGATAGTGATATCGTGCATTTTCGAAAGTGATAGTGTGCATTCGGGAAAGTTTCGTGTTTATTCGTCAATCTTTCCTTATTCGGGAATGTGATAGCGTTCACTAGAGAAAGTTTCATACTTTTTCGTCAAAGTTTCGTGTTTTTTCGCGACAGTCTTGCGTTTATTCGGAAAAGTTTGTGTTTATTTGCAAAAGTGATGTGGTTCATTCGCCACATTTTAGTGTTTATTCGCGAAAGTGACGTTCATTCGCGAAAGTGTCGTGTTTATTTGCCAAAGTTGAGTAATTATTCGAGAAAATGAGAGCTTTCATTCTCGAAAGTTTTATTATTATTCTGAAAAGTTTCGTGTTTATTCGCGAGAGTTTTGCATTTATTCGAAAAGGTTGAGTGGTTATTGTGCGAAAGTGATACCGTTTATTCGCAAAAGATTTGTGCTTATTCGCCAAAGTTAAGTGTTTATTCACGAAAGTGATACGGTGCATTCGCAAAAGTTTCGTATTTATTCGCCAAGGTTTGTGTTTTAAGCGAAAGCGTCGTGTTTATTCGAAAAAGTTTAGTGTTTATTCGCCAAAGTATGGCATTTATTCGGGGAAGTGAAGTATTTATTCGAGAAAGTGGTACCGTGCATTCGCAAAAGTTTTGTGTTTCCTCGGCAAAGTTTCGTGTTTATTCGTCAAACGTTCGTGTCTAGTCTCCAAAGTTTAGTGTTAATTCACGAAAGTGACACGGTGCATTCGCAAAAGTTTCCTGTTTATTCGCCATGGTTTGGTGTTTTTAGCGAAAGCGTCCTGTTTATTCCTTAAAGTTTAGTGTTCATTCACGAAAGTATGGCGTTTATTCGGGGGAAGTTACATGTTTATTCGCGGAAGTGATAGCATGCATTCGCAAAAGTTCAGTATCAGGTTTATTGGGATAAGTTACGTTTTTATTCGCGAAAGTATGACGTTTATTCCTGGAAGTTCCCAGTTTATTCGCCAAAATTTCGTGTTTATTCGCGTAAATGTTGCGTTTATTCTAGAAAGTTTAGTGTTAATTCAAAGAATTGATATTGTGCATTCGCGAAAGTGATAGGGTGCAATCGGAAAAAATTTCGTGTCTATTCGTCAAACTTTTATGTTATTAGCGAAAGTGATAACGTTCATTTTCGAAAGTTGCCTATTCATTTGCCAAACTTTCGTGGTTTTTTGCGACAGTCTCGCGTTCATTCGGAAAAGTTTGTGTTTATTCGCGAAAGTGATAACGTTCATTTGGGAAAGTTTTATGTTAATTCGGCAAAGTTTAGTGATTATTCGTTAAAGTGATAGCGTTCATTCGCGACAGTTTCGTTAATATTCTACAAAATACTACGAGAGTGATAACGATCATTCACGAAAGTATCGCATTTATTCGGAAAAGTTGAGTGGTTTTTTGCGACAGTTATAGCCTTCATTCACAAAAATTTAGTGTTTATTCGCCAAAGTTTAGTGTTAATCACGAAATGATAACGTGCATTCGCGAAAGTTTCGTGTTTATTCGCCAAAGTTTGGTGTTTATTCTCGAAAGTGTCGTGTTTATTCGGAAAAGTTTAATGCTTATTCTCGAAAGTGAGAGCGGTTATTCGCAAAAGTCTCAAGTTAATGCGCCAAAGTTTCGTATTTATTCGCGAAAGTATTGCATTTGTTCGGGGAATTTCAGTGTTTGTTCGGGAAAGTGAGTGTTCATTTTGGGAAAGCTTTGTGTTTATTCGCAAAAGTTTCGTGTTCAATTGCAAAAGTATCGCATTTATTCGGAAAAGTTGAGTGCTTTTTTTTGCGAACGTGATAGCGTTCATTCGCAAAAGTTTTGTTTTTATTCGCCAAAGATAAATGGTTATTCACGAAAGTGATATCCTGCGCTGGCGAAAGTTTCATATTTTTATTATGTTTTTAATTCGGGGAAATTTAAGTGTTTATTCGTGAAAGTATCGAAGTTATTCGGAAAAGTTGAGGGTTTTTTTTTGCGAAAGTGATTAAGATCATTCCCAAAGTTTTGTGTTGATTTGCCAAAGTTTAGTGATTATTCACGCAAATATCGCGTTTATTCGGAAAAAGTACGTGTTTATTCGCCAAGGTTTGGTGTTCATTCTCGAAAGTATGGCGTTTATTCGGGAAAGTTTCGTGTTTATTCGCAGAAGTGGTACCGTGCATTCGCAAAGATTTCGTGTTTATTAGTCAAAATTTCGTGCTTATTCTGCAAAGTTTCGTATTTTTTCGCGAAAGTGATAGCGTTGATTTACGTAAGTTTCGTTTTTAGTTGCCAGAATTTCGCAGTTATTCGCAAAGGTATCATGGTTATTCGGAAAAGTTTAGTGCTTATTCGCGAAAGTGACAGCGTTCATTCGAGAAAGTTTCATATTTTTTCGTCAAAGTTTCGTGTTTTTTCGCGACAGTCTTGCGTTTATTTGGAAAAGTTTGTGTTTATTTGCGAAAGTGATGTCGTTCATTTGCCATATTTTAGTGTTTATCGCGAAAGTGACGTTCATTCGCGAAAGTGTCGTGTTTATTTGCCAAAGTTGAGTGATTATTCGAGAAAATGAGAGCTTTCATTCTCGAAAGTTTTATTATTATTCTCCAAAGTTTCGTGTTTATTCGCGAGAGTTTCGCATTTATTCGAAAAGGTTGAGTGGTTATTGTGTGAAAGTGATACCGTTTATTCGCAAAAGATTTGTGCTTATTCGCCAATGTTAAGTGTTTATTGACGAATGTGATACGGTGCAATCGCAAAAGTTTCGTATTTATTCGCCAAGATTTTGTGTTTTTAGCGAAAGCGTCGTGTTTTTTCGAAAAAGTTTAGTGTTTATTCGCCAAAGTATGGCATTTATTCGGAAAAGTGAAGTATTTGTTCGAGAAAGTGGTACCGTGCATTCGCAAAAGTTTCGTGTTTCCTCGGCAAAGTTTCGTGTTTATTCGTCAAACGTTCGAGTCTAGTCTCCAAAGTTTAGTGTTAATTCACGAAAGTGATACGGTGCATTCGCAAAAGTTTCCTGTTTATTCGCCAAGGTTTGGTGCTTTTAGCGAAAGCGTCCTGTTTATTCGTTAAAGTTTAGTGTTAATTCACGAAAGTATGGCGTTTATTCGGGGGAAGTTACATGTTTATTCGCGGAAGTGATAGCATGCATTCGCAAAAGTTCAGTATCAGGTTTATTGGGATAAGTTACGTTTTTATTCGCGAAAGTATGGCGTTTATTCCTAGAAGTTTCCAGTTTATTCGCCAAAATTTCGTGTTTATTGGCTAAGAATTCGTGTTTATTCGCGTAAATGTTGCGTTTATTCTAGAAAGGTTAGTGTTAATTCAAAGAATTGATATTGTGCATTCGCGAAAGTGATAGGGTGCAATCGGAAAAAATTTCGTGTCTATTCGTGAAACTTTTATGTTATTAGCGACAGTCTCGCGTTCATTCGGAAAAGTTTGTGTTTATTCGCGAAAGTGATAACGTTCATTTGCGAAAGTTTTATGTTAATTCGGCAAAGTTTAGTGATTATTCGCGAAAGTGGTAGCGTTCATTCGCGACAGTTTCGTTAATATTCTACAAAATCCTACGAGAGTGATAACGATCATTCACGAAAGTATCGCATTTATTCGGAAAAGTTGAGTGGTTTTTTGCGACAGTTATAGCCTTCATTCACAAAAGTTTAGTGTTTATTCGCCAAAGTTTAGTGTTAATCACGAAAGTGATAACGTGCATTCGCGAAAGTTTCGTGTTTATTCGCCAAAGTTTGGTGTTTATTCTCGAAAGTGTCGTGTTTATTCGGAAAAGTTTAGTGCTTATTCTCGAAAGTGAAAGCGGTTATTCGCAAAAGTCTCAAGTTAATGCGCCAAAGTTTCGTATTTATTCGCGAAAGTATTGCATTTGTTCGGGGAATTTCAGTGTTTGTTCGCGAAAGTGAGAGTGTTCATTTTGGGAAAGCTTTGTGTTTATTCGGAAAAGTTTCGTGTTCAATTGCAAAAGTATTGCATTTATTCGGAAAAGTTGAGTGCTTTTTTTTGCGAACGTGATAGCGTTCATTCGCAAAAGTTTTGTTTTTATTCGCCAAAGATAAATGGTTATTCACGAAAGTGATATCCTGCGCTGGCGAAAGTTTCATGTTTTTATCATGTTTTTAATTCGGGGAAATTTAAGTGTTTATTCGTGAAAGTATCGCAGTTATTCGGAAAAGTTGAGGGGTTTTTTTTTGCGAAAAAAAAAAGTTTAGTGATTATTCACGCAAATATCGCGTTTATTCGGTGGTTTTTTGCGACAGTTATAGCCTTCATTCATAAAAGTTTAGTGTTTTTTCGCCAAAGTTTAGTGTTTATTCGCCAAAGTTTAATGTTTATTCGCCAAAGTTTAGTGTTAATCACGAAAGTGATAACGTGCATTTGCGAAAGTTTCGTGTTTATTCGCCAAAGTTTGGTGTTTATTCGGGAAAGTGGTAGGGTGGATTCTCCAAAGTTTCTTGTTTTTTCGCGAAAGTGATAGTGTCCTTTCGCGAAAGACATTTCGTGCATTCGAGAAAGTGATAATGATATCGTGCATTTTCGAAAGTGATAGCGTGCATTCGGGAAAGTTTCGTGTTTATTCGTCAATATTTCCTTATTCGGGAATGTGATAGCGTTCAATCGAGAAAGTTTCATACTTTTTCGTCGAAGTTTCGTGTTTTTTCGCGACAGTCTTGCGTTTATTCGGAAAAGTTTGTGTTTATTTGCAAAAGTGATGTCGTTCATTCGCCACATTTTAGTGTTTATTCGCGAAAGTGACGTTCATTCGCGAAAGTGTCGTGTCTATATGCCAAAGTTGAGTAATTATTCGAGAAAATGAGAGCTTTCATTCTCGAAAGTTTTATTATTATTCTCCAAAGTTTCGTGTTTATTCGCGAGAGTTTTGCATTTATTCGAAAAGGTTGAGTGGTTATTGTGCGAAAGTGATACCGTTTATTCGCAAAAGATTTGTGCTTATTCGCCAAAGTTAAGTGT
>MJUU01061070.1:0-20426 GCA_002080025.1 Modiolus philippinarum
TCTACAGTAATAAGAGCTTTGCCTTATACTTAATACAAAACTAAATAATAAAAAAAACAGTATTCTGATCACAGTTCTTCATTTTTAGGCCATAATATAAACTACAGTATGCTTGTATTTTTGTTGCAAGATGTTGGCAACACTTAAGCATGTTAAGTGTTTGATTATTCATAATGTTTGTAACAGGGGAAATCCATAGTAATGTTGGCGGTGTTGGCGACGTTGGCGACAGGGGCCTTGTTCGAGCACAATGTTGGCGACGTTGGCGACATATTACATTTCGGATATTCGTCTTGCATGTAACAAGGAAATCATTAGTAATGTTGGCGACGTTGGCGAACGTTGGCGACGTTGGCGGGTATTCTCCCAATCCTGGACCGTCATGGAAAATACACACCTCAGATTGAATGCATGTAAATGCACTAACTGGTGTAGTTTTACACACATGTTAATTAAATACTGGTGTAAATCTTGTCCAAGTAAAAGGGCTTTTGATGGCAGACAGTGGTGAAAAAGTTAAATGCTCGACCATATATAACATAAAGATTTCTTTACATAGTTTGAAAATGAGACAGTTTATTTGACTATATGTATCAGCCATTGTCCATCCAGAGACATTAAACAATTAAATGTTTCTGGTCGATGTAAGCGATACAGGTTATCGAGTGCATTTGTTTCATATTTCTGTTACAACTGCTTTATTTATTTCATTATTTATTTATTTTTGAACACCTCATACCCCTAAAAATTGTGTATATTTATATTTTTTCTCACATTTTTCACAACAAAATTTACAAAAAAAATTAAAAACATGATATTTTTTTTTATTTTTATCATTTTTTTTGTATTTCACCCTCAAATTTACAATATTATTTACAACATTCTAACATTTTGTCAACCAATGTTTAACTAATTTATTATTAAAATTTATACCTAATCAAGCCCCTTACTGTACCCCTTTATAACTACTAAAACAACAATATTTAATTATGTGATTTTAAGAATGTTGGCATTCAGGGAACGGTGTGTTCCCTGAATGCCAACATTCTTAAAATCACATTTTGTTGTGAAAAATGTGAGAAACTACACCAGTTAGTGCATTTACATGCATTCAATCTGAGGTGTGTATTTTCATGTAAAAAACTGCTTTCAAGATGTGAAAAGGATAAAAAAATCCATGTAAAATTTTAAAGTTTTTGTTAGATCTTGGAAATTTATAAAATAATAGTAAAACATAAAGTTACATTCTATCTTCTTTTATTTTTTCAATCAGAGTCCAACTTCCCCTAAAATAAGCTAACAATTCAAAATCCGAGAAGTATGATTATTTAAATAATAGTTCAGTATGTATGCATCAATTTGATGATTCCAATCAAGTTGCATGATCCTTTTCTTCCTTTTAATAAACTGAAACTGTATATTGAACAGTGTGCATTTTTTAGTTTGTATTTACATGCGCAAAATACAGACAGTGTAAATTAACACTTGCGCAAATATACATTTACACTTGCCCCTGATCTCATGCAAATTTACACGAGGTCAGGGCAAGTGTAAAATGTATATTTGCACATAAATAAATTTACATGATATGTATTTTGAGCATGTAAATGCAAACTAAATGCACACTGAGCAAATACCATTTCTGTCTATGAAACGGAAGAAAATGGTTCTGCAACCTGATTGACACCATAAAATGTATGCACACACAAAAAAAAAACATTCTCTCTATAAAATTCACACTTCTCTGACAATATTTTTCTGGTCTTGCGTTTTTCCCTTTTATAGGAAAAGTTATACTCCGAAAAAATTAAAGAAGGTTCTATGCAACTTTATGTTTTTTTTTATTCTACAAATTTCCAAGATCAAATGAAAACTATCATTTTTTTTTCATGTTTTCTGTCCTTTTCACTTTGTGGCAATTGGCTTTTTCAATTTATATTTGAATTATTAAATATTCTTTTTTCACATCCCTTTTCATGTAAAATATTAATAATACTAACCGATTTTTTTGTTGGAAAATGTTTTTTAAAAGAACTGAAATGAGAATCTTTTAATTGACAATTAACAGAACACAATGTTTCCAAGGTAATCAAGAGGTACAATAATTACCCTAAATGAGACCCCATAATCCTCACTAATGAGCAACTACAGATTTCTTTGATTTTATAAAATGTTGGCATTCAGGCACACAGCCCAGGGAACACACCTATATGAGTATGACATCAAAGAAACCGCCTAATATATATTAATATATTTCAAATAATTGTTAACTGAGCATAAAAGTTCGCTATTTTACAAGTTGATTAAGAAACTTTGTTTTGAAGGAAAAGAAATCAAATTCACAAGTAATTTAGATTAATAAATTAATCATTTATATTTCAGAAAAAAAAATATTTCAAGTATTCTTGATAGATTTTCCGAAAGTCCTGAAAAATAAATTGGATATTACAATTTTTATAAAAGATTTTAATGTGCATATACAAGCTCTTAAAAAATTTACGCAGATTGTTACTTCAGCTAACCAAAATAATAAAAAAAATGATCATAATTTTATGTTGAACGCTTTTAAAATATCTGCTTTCTGAAACATTTTGTTTGAGTTTATAAAGAAAAAAAACAAAGAAGTATTTAATTCAAATTGTCTCTGTTGAATTCAGGTAAAAAATAATTATTTTTAGTAGGAGAAAACGGTAAATCGGCAAATCAATGACATCAAATATATAATTCAACGACACTTTTAATTGAAATAATGCACGAGGATGTCATTCTGCACAAAAAAAAAAAAAAAAAAATAAAAAAAGTTACATGAAACAAAATAATTTTACACCTGAAAACACGCAAATTGAAGAAAAAAGTAAAGATTTAAATGCATAATTTGAATTAATAGATATTGTCCAACTTGCCGAAATTCAAATAATTCAAATAACATAATGCAAATATTTATTATAACCCCGCTACATTGTTATGGGGTAATACTGGTTTACCTCAGTTCGTTCGTCCGTCCGTCCATAACAACACTTTTCTCAGCAACTATTTTACAGAATGAATTCATATTTTGGCAAAACATTCCTCATGGTGGTCCGATGTGTATATATAAATTTCAAGGTTACCGCCTAAGTACTTCCTGTTTGCCGAGACTTCATTGGTTTTTTATACGACCGCAAAAAATTTTGTGGTCGAATAATGGTATGGCGCTGTCGTCGTCGTCGTTGTCGTCGTTGTCGTCGTCGTCGTCGGCGTCGTTGTC
This sequence comes from Modiolus philippinarum, assembly GCA_002080025.1. Taxonomy (NCBI): domain Eukaryota; kingdom Metazoa; phylum Mollusca; class Bivalvia; order Mytilida; family Modiolidae; genus Modiolus; species Modiolus philippinarum. The sequence continues at coordinate 3,248 of MJUU01061070.1, forward strand.
TGTAGACACTTTAAGTTTTGGCCAATAACTCAAGTTCAAGTTGATCAATCCTTATGGAATTTTAACACAATGTTCCTTGGCACAAAAGGAAGGTGTGGATTGGTTTTGGTTATTACGGCCCCTCCCGTTTTTAAAATAGGGGCCAAAAAGGGCAAAATTGGGTGTTTTCACCTATTTCGCTGTAGAATTTTTATCAATTATCGGATTTTGATGGGGTTTCTTTCAGTGTGCTCCTGAGGTAATTCCCAATCAGTAGTATGTCAACGGATTTCAAGTCGCATGTACCGTTCATGAGATAAATGGGGTCAAAAAGGGGCGAATTTTAAAAATTTTATAATTTTTTTTTAATCCGATTTTGATGCCGTTTTTTGCAATGGATTCCTTATGAAAATTGAATAGGCGCTGCAGCATCAAATTTTTGATAATTTGTATCCTTTACGAGTTATGAGGGGCCAAACGGGGCAAAAATTGCAAACATGCAGATTACATAAAATTTTTATTTTTCATCGGATTTCGATGGGATTTTTTTCTTTGGATTCCTCTTGATGTAAGCTGTCGGTATTATGTCAGTGGATTTTGCATAGCTATTACCATTTTCGAGCTACAAGGAGTCAAAGGGGCCAAAATTGTAATTTTTTGAAACATTTGAAATCTTTATTATTCATCGGATTTCGATCAGTTTTTTTTTCTTTGGATTCTTCTTGATATAAGCTTTCAGTAGTATGTCAACAAATTTGGCATAGCTTTTACCGTTTTCGAGCTAAAGGGGCCAAAGGTGCCACTATTGCAACTGATTCAAGCTCTTTATTTGGTCCATTTAATTACTGTATCAAGCTCTTTACTGTGTCCTCATTCATTTTGAATAACACCTGTTCAAATTTCAGTATTCGACATGCTGCGGTCGTATCATGCTGCGCTCGGCGTAGCCCTTTATTTTTTATTGTTGTACAGCATATGGAATTTTTCGTCACAACTTTTTTTCTGAAACTGTAAGAGGGATTCAATTGTTGTTATGCACAGACCTTCCTTATGGTCCAATCTATTGTGTATTCCGATTTTAATGTTATGTCATAAGCACTTCCTGTTTGCCGAGACTGCATTGTTTTTCATTATTGTACAATTTATGAAATTTTTCGTCACAATTTTTTCTGACACTGTAAGTGGGATTCAATTGTTGTTTTGCACAGAGCTTCTTTATGGTCAAATCTATCGTGTATTCCGATTTCAAGGTTAAGACATAAGCACTTCCTGTTTGCCGAGACATCATTGTTTTTAGATAATGGTGTTGCACGCAGCTCTATATAATATACACATTATCATTCATCATTGTTTTTCATTGTTGTACAATATATGGAATTTTTTGTCACAATTTTTTTCTGAAACTGTAAGTGGGATTCAATTGTTGTTTTGCACAGAGCTTCCTTGTGGTCCAATCTATCGTGTATTCCGATTTTAAGGTAATGCCATAAGCACTTCCTGTTTGCCGAGACGTCATTGTTTTTCATTGTTGTACAATATGTGGAATTTTTCGTCACAATTTTTTCTGAAACTGTAAGTGGGATTCAATTGTTGTTTTGCACAGAGCTTTCTTATGGTCCAATCTGTTGTGTATTCCGATTTCAAGGTTAAGTCATAAGCACTTCCTGTTTGCCGAGACATCATTGTTTTTCATTGTTATACAATATATGGAATTTCGTCACAATTTTTTCTGAAACTGTAAGTTGGATTCAATTGTTATTTTGCACAGAGGTTCCTTATGGTCCAATTTATAAAGTATTTAGATTTCAAAGTTAAACCATAAGCACTCCTTGTTACTGAGACGTCATTGTTTTTCATTGTCTTACAATATATGGAATTTTTTGTCACAATTTCATTTGAAACCATAAGTTGGATTCAACTGTTGTTTTGCACAGAGCTTCTTTATGGTCCAATCTAGCTGTTGTGTATTTGGATTTCAAGGCTATATTATAATCACTTCCTGTTTGCTGATATGTCATAGTTCGTCATTGTTGTACAATATATGGCATTTTTCGTCACAATTTTTTTCTGAAACTGTAAGTAGGATTCAATTGTTATTATGCACAGATCTTCCTTGTGGTCCAATCTATCGTGTATTCGGATTTCAAGGTAACGTTATAAGCACTTCTTGTTTTCGGAGACATCATTGTTGTACAATTTATGGAATTTTTGTCACAATTTCTTTTGAAAATGTAAGGCAGATTCAATTGTTGTGCAGACAGTTATCGTTGAACATGTTGGTTACTAGGATTATATCATTGTGTTTATACTTGAATTGTGTCCACACTTTTACTGTGTCCACACCTGTATTGTGTCCTATACAATTAAATTTGCACTTTCCACATTGATTCAGGGATCAAGAAGCGGGGGTATATCAGGCTGCCATTCGGCGCCAGCTCTTGTTCCTTTAATTTATAACTTGTGTTCCCTTTCTTTCGGGAGGGGTTCAAACTATTATCGCCATATAAAAACATGTTGTTTTAATGATTTGAAATACATGTTTTTCATTATTTGTTATCATATGGGAACGAATGCTTATTATATGATACTACAAAACATATGTTTTTTATATGATTTTTACAAAAGACTTGTTTCTCATATGTTTTCGCGTATTTCTCCCCAAATGGATATGTACATCACAATTTAGTGAGCAAATAAATAATGTCTCTACATCTGTTTTGTGACTTAATTAAGGTACGAGGCAGGCCTTGGCGTCGGATTCTGTGGACCATAACCATTAACGAGATAAGTTTGGCCGTAAGAGGGGCTATTGTCAAATTTTAAATTTTTGTTTGTTAGTCCGATTTTTTCTTTTTTTTATGAAAAATTAATCTGCACTCAACCAGCCCGAAAAATTCACCCTTATATTTATAGAAATTAGTTTTTATCAACATTCTAACAACTTGAAAATACTGAGGCTTTATTCCGCGTATGGCACTCTGCAGATGTCCTTGGTATTACAATTGGCCTCCCATTTCGATATTTTTGGTAATTAGCACTTCTTTTTTCACTGCCTTTAAGTTATGGCTCAATATTATTTGATTCTAATTCTGCTGATGAAAGGTTACTCCTTGAAATATGTGTAGAGCATAACGAAAATCACTGTTTATTTTGCAACTTGGGTATTTATGTATTTTAATACATATTATCATTTCTGAGCCATAAAGGGCCAAAATATTGCAGTCGTCTTTTGCACGACACAAACGCTTTGGGGAATTGCATACAATTTGATTTGTTGATCTGATTTTAGATCGGTGGCATATTGTTTTTGTCCTGTCAGTCTGTCTGTCTGTCTGTCTGTCCGCAACTTTAACCTGGCTCATAACTTTTAAACCAGATGTTGCAGGACCTTCATATTTAGTATGTGTATTGATCAGGTGAAGCTGAACATAATTATGCAAATTTCACTAAGGTCAGGTCAAAGGTCAAGGTCACAGAGGTCAAAAGGTCAAAATCTAGATTTTGCTGTAGCTCGTTAATTACAATTGCTAGAGGCTTGATATTCTAAATGTGAATAGATCTAATCAAGCTTAATACATATCCACCAAAAAAAAATTTGGGTCAGGTAAAAGGTCAAGGTCACCGAGTGCAAAACTGAAAACTTTAACAAAAACTTTAACATTGCCTATATCTTTTCAACCAGATGTGATAGGGCCTTCATATTTGGCCTGTATATTGTTCATATGAAACTGAACAGCATTATGCTAATTGCACTGAGGTCAGGTCAAAGGTCAAGGTCACAGAGGTCAAAAGGTCAAAATATAGATTTTGCTATAGCTCGTTAATTACAATTGTTAGAGGTTTAATATTCTATATATGAATAGATCTAATGAAGCTTAATACAAATGCACCAAAAAATTTGGGTCAGGCCAAAGGTCAAGGTCACTGAGGGAAAATTTGAAAACTTTAACATTGCTGATATTTTTCCAACCAGATGTGATAGGACCTTGATATTTGGCCTGTATATTGATCATATGAAGCTGAACACCATTATGCAAATTTCATTAAGGTCAGGTCAAAGATCAAGGTCACAGGGGTCAAAAGGTCAAAATCTAGATTTTGCTTTTAGCTCGTTAATTACAATTGCAAGAGGCTTGATATTCTGTATGTGAATAGATCTAATGGAGCTTAGTACAAATATCTATTTAACCTTAATTTCTAGTGATTGCAATTTTATTATTTATTTTGTATGGTAGACATGGTTGCTGCCGGGGGCTTAGTGTTTCACAAAACATCTTGTTTTCAATTTTTCTTAAAGTAAGCTTTTGGGTATGAACATCGAACATATTTTATTTATCAAATCACTGGTACATACGGGGCCACATGAGCATATATACTTAAAACGGAAAAGAAATAGTTGATTACATAAACAATACATGTAGCATACACATAAACGCATGTAAAGCATATAGTGTTTTAGTTCTGTGGCGTTCTTGTTCATTTTTGTTTATTTGTTTTGTCTTTGTCATACTGGCCCAAGTTGTGTTGCTGTGAGTTGCCGTGATTTTGGATTTATGATTTTAGAATTTCCCCTTTCCTCGTTCTTGCTTCGGTATTCGTTTGCCGATGTATATAAAATGGCTATATATAATGAGATTGTGTGAACAAATTTTAAGCATATAGAATAATTAGCAAAAAGTTACATATAATCAGGAATAAATTTTCCAACTGCAATTAAAATTTTTGAATTTTGTAACACTAGTTACACGTACCTGATAATATTCATAACAATATGGATATCTTCCGGTTATTAGCCGCATTTTCGCTTAAAACGTTTGACTTATCTATATCAAACACCTCTTTGAATCAGATTATTAGCCGCATTTTCGCTTAAAACGTTTGACTTATCTATATCAAACACCTCTTTGAATCAGATTAAGCGCGGGTTAATCAGTCTTCTTACCGGCGAAGTCGGTTAAAACAATAAATTGGCATATCTGCAGATAAATCTTCAGATTTGCCGCATATAACGATTTAAAAGTGAATTTTAGACAAATCTGAAATGCTAAAGATTCCCATTTTTCATCAATTTTGGACAAAATATTGAGTTTAAGCAGACAAGTTGGGTTTAAAATACCAAATCACGATGGAATTTATACAACCTTGCTATATGCAACGCAGATTTTGCATGTGGTTGTTATTTTTATCCCAACATAGAAAAAAAATCGATAATTTGGGGGAAAATTTGTTGGAGTAGGGGTAAGATTCTTGGTATTTATAGTCACATTTAACATTCCTTGTTTTTCTACACAATGTTTTAAGACAACTAATGCATCGCTTAGAACAATTAATTGGCATATCTGCAGATAAATTTTATAGATTTGACGTATATTGCGATTCAACAGTGAACTATGGACAAATCTGAAATGTTGAAAATTCCCATTTTTCATGAATTTTGGAAGAAATATTGAGTTTAAGTCCACCAATGGCTGTTAGAATACCAAATCATGATGTAACTCATGCAACATTGTAACATACAACACACATTTTACGTGTTCTGGTTATTTTCATGGGAACATGGACAAAAAATTGACAATTTTAGGGAAAATTTGTTGGTGTAGGGGTAAGATTTTCGGTATTCAGAGTCGCATTAAACACTCATTGTTTTTCTAGACAATGTTTTAAGACAACTAATGTATCGCTTGGTACAATTAATTGGCATATCTGACATTTTTTAGAGTTAATTTGTTGGGGTAGGGGTAAGTTTTATTGATGTTTGATGTTTATATTACCTAATAGTAGCCATTATTTGTAATGATTGTGAAGCAAATATAATACGCTTTCATTTGATACCTATTTTAAATAATATTTGTATATCTAAAAAATAATATTATGCAAAAGAAAGACAAAACTTATTTTAAAACGATTTGTATATGGTCTATTTAAAAATAAAATTTTGGTCATTTAAAATATGTTAACATCGTCTTAACCTGTTTAATATTGAAGAAAATAGATTGAAAAGCTAAAAACAATTTTCAGAATCGGGAATTGAGATGCACTTCGGGTTCTCTAGACCATCAAACTTACACAATTTCAATGAAAATATCAGTCTATTCCTCAATATTTCATTGGGGTAGGGGTACGTTTATTTGCGCTATAGAACGTATTGGGCATAGAAATTGTAAAAACTTGGGTTCTTTGTAAAGCTAATATACTAAGCAATCATTTATAACTGGAAGGCATTTGGTCAACATTTTGAAGCAACTGAAAGAAAACTTGAACGAAAAACGAAATTTTCCAAAATTTCGGTAGGTAGGTCTAAAAATGGGCCAAATTCCACAAGTGCGTGCAGGTTATGCTCGTGTTAACATGTTAAATTTTGAAGAGGGGATGTATGCTGACTTAAAAAATGGGTGGGGTTCGAAAGTAGAGGGGGTGCACGGGGGAGGGGGGGTTATTCCAGCCCATGGACTAATATCAAAGCATAATTATTTTATCTATTACGAAAATAGGACGAACTGTTTCCGTTCTATTGCCAATTGGTGTCTGTACAATGGACGTCCGATATGAATAACCACACTGATGCTAGGGGCCGTCTTGAACTTACTATGAGGTATGACGCCCATTGCTGGAGGCCTCATGGTGACTTGAAGATGAAGAACAACAATAAAAGCGTTGCTCCGTTGCTTTGTTTTACGATGTTTTTTAGAGACATGTCTCATGTGCATTTACTCCTTGTGCATTCATTGTATACATAATATTGCTTTCTTATTTTTTTGTTCTTCCCGATGTCAATTTCCAATCTCCTTTTCATGAAGTACTATAAACATAATGCCCCTGGATGAAGTGTGACGAATATTCTGTTTATAACAACTGTCAGATACGCTATCTCTGTTAATACACCATTCCCTTACATACACATATACCTATTTTTAGAAATTAGAGAGGTAAGACGCTGTGCATAAAACACATAAGTATTAGTTCAATTTAATCACTTCAAAGCCATTATAAGTCTATAAAGATATAGGGAAAATATGCTGTTCATTGATATTAAACTGTAGTGTCAAGCGGTGATACGTTATTAGGTTGTGAGGTCTACTTTCACTTTCAATGTTTACATATATAAATAGATAAGTATCGGATATAGAATGCAAAGAGATTTCTGTGTTTGATACCTTATTCCAATCCGTAATTTACTAAGCCGTCTGTCAGAAGCTAAAAAGAGGTAGGTTATACTTAGTTTATACAAACGTTTGAATAATTATGATCATTACAAATAGACTGATCCATGAGGGGTGTTTGCAATAATAGACTGGTCCAGATTTTAGTATAAAAGCAATTGCTTTGCAGTCTTCTTCAGTTCGATATTCGAGCCCATTACTGTTACTACAGTGTCCGCAAGGTGGAAAGGTAATATAATTAAGTAGTTAGAAAGACAATAAGGACTTGTGGTCGTTTCTGCATAAGGAATTGACCATTTGGCCTATCTGCATAAAGAATTGACCATTTGGCCTATCTGCATAAGGTAGCCATACATAAGTTCTTAGTACATCAGGTACACACAAAGGTGACAATCAGGAACTGTCCCTTGGACTGAGAGACCCGTGGTTCTGAATAAGGACCAAGGGTACCTCAGCCTCATATTGCCTATTCAGGACAGTAGATACATACCATAACCACAGTAGGTCCGTAGGGTGACCACAGGGTCACAGTTACTGTAGGTCCGAAGGGTGACCACAGGGTCACAGTCACAGTAGGTCCATAGGGTGACCACAGGGTTACAGTTACAGTAGGTCCGTAGGGTGACCACAGGGTCACAGTCACAGTAGGTCGGTAAGGTGACCCCAGGGTCATAGTCATAGTAGGTCTGTAGGTTGACCATAGGGTCATAGTCATAGTATAAGTGTAGGGTGACCACGGGGTCATAGTTATTAAAACAGTAAGGTGACCAAAGGGTCACATTCCTACAGGGTAGTTTTAAAGTCGTCTTGTTGAGTTGTTTCTTTAATAAAGGATCACTAACATTCAAGTTGAGTTTGTATATATTTAGGATAAGCAATTTGTAGTTCAATACTTCCATCTTCTCAAGTCTACCTCACAGATAAGCAGATCCAGAGAAACGACTCTGGTACGGATCCACGGGTACAGTTGTACCGTCTGGCGTGTGCGGGATACGCTACCCCCTTGCACGTTACAGAATTTCTGGTGGCAGCGGTGGGATCTGCTGGTAGGCACGAGGCGAGAGATTTTACTTGATTATTAAGAGAAGGAGTATTGTAGGAAATGGAGTCAATCGAAGATTTGACAGCACAAATTAATCTTCTTGAGAGAGAGTTGAGACACAGTAGGGCAATGGGAAATTTAGCCCAGTCAACGCCCAAACCCCAGACTCAGAATAGGAGTGATTCGGGTATCGTGACCTTCGAACGTGGGGGATCTCTGGGAGATGATAAAACTACACAAATCATGAAAACACCTTAAGGTCATTTCGATATGGGTGCTGGAGCAAGACCGAAGACCCAGAAAACCAAGGGATTGTCAATTTCCCCTGAACAGCTAGACCATAGGGGTAAGGAAAGGCATTCAAAAATAGTAGGGGAATCCGGATGATCAACCAACCTCCAATTAATCATCGGTATCCAATAGAGATAGACAATACAATATCAAGGTAGCAAACTACGATGGGTTGGGAGATTGGAATGATTACCAGTCGAATTTTGAGGCTTGCTCTTCAATAAATAACTGGGATGAAAAGGAGAAAGGATTGTACTTAGCTGCCGCGTTAAGAGGGCAGGCTCAAGGGGTTTTAGGCGATTTACCTGAGGACAAGAAGGGGCAGTTTGAGTATTTGGTCAAGTCGTTGGAAGAGGATTTGCCCCACCAAATCAAACAGAGTTGTACCGGGTACAGCTCAAAGAAAAAAAGCAAAGGGCAGGGGAGTCGTTGCCCGAGCTTGGACAGGCGATACGCCGTTTAGTCAATAAGTCTTATCCAAGGGCCCCTGGGGAAGTCCGGGAAACTTTGGCAATGGAACATTTTGTGGATGCCCTTGTGAACAGTGAGATACGTATCAAAATCAAACAATCACGGCCAACAAACCTAAATACGGCCGTTTGCATTGCTATTGAATTAGAGACCTTTTATAAGACCGAAAAGAAATATGAAGGGGGAAAGGCCCATTTACGTGCTCTGCATGGTTCCAAAGAGACTGATGAAAACATTCCAGAGTCAGATATGTCGACTCGAATGGAAAAAATGTTGGCCACTGTTAATGACCAGCTGCAAAATATGAGAAAAGAATTGGATGAATTTAAGAAACGTTCAAGAGGGATAGGTCGGGGCGGCAGTAGGCCGAATGACCAGACCATAATTTGTTTTAAATGTGGACAACCAGGGCACATGGCAAGATTTTGCGGGTCACAAGGACAATGGCAAGGCCCTAATAGTCAAAACAGGGGTCGTCCTTACGCACGAACAATGAATTCTCAAAGGGATAGGAGACAGCCCCAAAGGTTGTGTCATGGCACAAAAGCAACCGATCAAGAGACAGGCCTTTTTGTTGGTTGTAACATTAATGGTGAAAAGGCTAGGTTTTAGGTAGACAAGGGGGCTACTATGAGTTTAGTCTCTAATAAGTTATTTGAAAAGCTTAAGTGGAGGGAACGACCAGTGTTGTACCCCGTTTCGCAAGAGATAACTGTAGCAAATGGGACATCTTTACATGTCAGGGGTAAGGGTATTTTTAGAGTCCAGATTAGTAATTTTAAGTGTGAAATGGAAGCCGTAGTGACAGATCTGGCCGTAGAAGGAATATTTGGCTTAAATTTTTTACAGCAAAATGGTTGTTCCGTAGATTTGAGAAAGGGAATGTTGGTCCAAGGGGAACAAGATATACCCATGAAGGTAGAAGGAAAACTAGGTATTTACCGGATAGCTATGAGTAAAAACGTTAGTATAGCACCGAGATCAGAAATAGTGGTACCCGGACCCATGATAGACAAGGGTTCGGATGATATGTCTGTTGGGATAATAGAGCCATCTGATACATTTGTAAAAAGAGATACAGCCTTAGTTGCTAAAGCTGTGGTTACGCCATGTGATACAATACCAATAAGACTTATGAACATAAGTGACACTGTCCAGATCGTTAAGTCAGGGACTGTTGTTCGGACATTAAGCCCAGTAGAGGTTGTAGAAGACCGAAAGGGGAAAGAGCAAATGTCCGAAAACAAAACCAAATTGACCGCCGAATTAGATAATTTGTTAGAGCGTACAAGTAAACGCATGACGAGGGTCGAGAAAGATAAAGTATCTGCATTATTAGGTGAATTTAAGAATTTATTTGTCTCTTCAGATATGGACCTCGGGCACACAAACATCGTGAAACATCAGATAAATACGGGAAATGCAAGACCCATAAAGCAATCACCGCGTCCAACACCGGTTGCTCTTAGGGAAGAGGTAGATAAGCAGATAGATGATATGTTAGAAAAGGGAGTTATTGAGCCATCCAGTGGGCCGTGGTCCTCCGGAATTGTGTTAGCTAAAAAGAAGGACGGCTCCACGAGATTTTGTATAGATTATAGGCAACTAAACGCTTGTACGACAAAGGACGCGTACCCCCTCCCTAGTATAGATGATTCCCTTGAACAGTTGTCTGGAAACAAGTGGTTTTCGACACTTGATATGTGCTCAGGATATTGGCAGGTGGAGGTAGAGGAATCGGATAGACCTAAAACGGCATTTGCCACAAGACGCGGTTTGTTTCAATTTCGACGTATGCCCTTTGGTTTGGCCTCAGCACCGGCCACTTTCGAGAGGCTTATGGAAATAGTACTGGCCGGCCTCCAATGGGACATATGTCTTGTATACCTAGATGATATCATTGCCATGTCCAAAACTTTTGAGGGAATTATTGAAAATCTATGAAAAGTTTTTACGAAGCTACAAAATGCAGGGTTAAAGTTAAAGCCCAAGAAATGTTTCTTATTTTCTAAAGAGGTTAAATTTCTGGGACATGTTGTTTCCGAGGCTGGAGTGGCCACCGATCCTGATAAAATCAAATGTATTAAAGACTGGCCTGTTCCTCAAAACGTTAGTGACCTTAGGTCCTTTTTGGGATTATGTGGGTATTACCGTAGGTATATTGAAAACTTTTCACAGATTGTAAGATGTCTACACAGGTTAACAGAAGGAAAGGTCGCGAATTTTTATGGTCAGACGAATGTCAAGAAGCTTTCCAAAAGGTAAAACAAATGTTGATTCAAGCCCCAATTTTAGTTCATCCCAATTTTTCAGAACCTTTCATTTTAGACACTGACGCAAGTGGTCAAGCCATTGGGGGAGTTCTTTCACAGGTGATCAACGGGAAAGAGCGTGTCATTACCTACGGTAGCCGAACACTATCTAAATCCGAACGCCAGTACTGTGTTACGAGAAAAGGACTATTGGCCGCTGTCCACTTTGTAAAGCACTTCAGGCATTTCCAGTATGGAAAACTATTCACCATCAGAACTGATCACAGTTCTCTTCAGTGGCTGATGAGATTAAAAATCCCGAAGGGCAACTGGCCCGCTGGCTTGAAGTCCTCAGTTCCTACAACATGACCATTCAACACCGCCCAGGTGTCCAGCATCGTAATGCTAACGCCCTAAGTAGGATCCCATGTAGACAATGTGGTTTTCGTAACGACTGGAATGTCGACCAACCAAACATCAACATGTTACAACCAGACAGCACAGACGAAAGTGATCTAGAACTAGACCTCAAACAATTGCAGACATGCGACGAAGACCTACAAATGGTTGTACGTTGGGTAAAATCAAATACAAAACCTCCTTTCTCTAAGATTGGCAAGTATAGTTTTGTAGTGAAGTCCCTCTGGTCTCATATTGATTCATTAAAGGTGATAGATGATATACTATACCGCAAAACCGATAACCCTAACCAACTTCAGGCCCTCATACCATCAAAAGAAAGACGTAGAGTTTTAAGATTTGTTCATGATAACAAAACAAGCGCTATTTAGGTATCAAAAAGACATTGGGGCGCATACGAGAAAAGTACTACTGGCCTGGTGTTAGAGGTGATACTTGGAGTTACATTTCTGGATGCCCAAAATGTAGTAAGAGAAAGAAACCTATTCCAAAGCGCAAGGCGCCAATGCAAGTTCAACAATCCGGGTACCCAATGGAAAGAATCGCCATTCACATCTTGGGCGAACTACCTGAGAGTGATAACGGAAATCGTTACATATTGGTTATAAGTGATTATTATACGAAATGAACCGAGAGTCACCCAATGCGAAACATTGAAGCTTCCACCGTAGCTAACATACTTATAACAGAAGTCATTTGTCGTTTTGGTGTACCTACTACTATTCATAGCGACCAAGGAAGCCAATTCGAGAGTAGTCTTTTTGCTGAAATGGGCAATCTTTTGCAAATCCAAAAGACCCGAACAACGCCCTATCACCCAAAATCCGATGGAATGGTGGAGCGCTTTAATAAAACGCTGGCCACAATGTTATCAAGTTATGTCAATGAATACCACTCTAATTGGGATGTCCTTCTTCCATACGTAATGATGGCGTACCGATCCGCCGAGCATGAGACCATGGGTTTCACTCCAAACAGACTCATGCTAGGCTGTGAAGTGTCCACACCTTTAGATTTAGTTTACAAGTTACCATCCCATATAAGGTCAATACCGCAAAATGAATGGGCCTGGGTACTACAAGACTACATGGAAGAGGCCCACTGTATTGTCCAAAAACATGTTACGGGACAGATTCTGAGACAAAAGAAGTATCATGACAAAAATGTTAAGTGGAGTAGGTTCAATGCTGGAGAAAACGTGTACGTCCATTTCCCTTTGCGTACCCCTGGACTTTCCCCAAAATTCACAAGTCAATGGAGAGGTCCCTATCAGGTAATTAAAAGACAGTCTGAAGTAACATATCTGGTAAACTGTGGTCGAAAGGGGAAAGACCAAGTTATTCACATAGACAGAATGCGCCCTTGTGCCTCTCAAGTTTTAAGAGGGGAATGCCAGGAAGGGGAAGTAGATACCGAAGAAACATGTTTCCCTGACATTGAGGGACAATCAGATAACCGGGAACAAGTCGTGATACAAGAAAATACAGAAGCAGACCTTGAGTCAGATATTGAGATCCCCAGACCAAGGCGTGAACGAAAGCCGCCGGTTTGGCTGAAAGATTTTGTTAGAGATTAAAGTACGAATGTAAATAAAGTGTACATATGTAAATAGAACGTATCTTTCTCTTCTTTCTTTCGTAGGTAAAGAATACCGAAACTACTACTGTGTTGTTGTGCTTTGTTTGTCCTTTTGTAGTCCTTCGGATGAGACTCTAAACCGAGGCCCCGTGTTCAGGTCCGTCACAGCCTGGGCACGTTAAAGACCCCTCCTCGGCTCCTAGTGGGCCGATGTGAGGCTAAATTGGTTAGGGACCCCAAAATCATTCTTTCGGTCGTGACATCAAAATTGCAGACGTAAATACGAATAAAATTAACTGGAATACATACTTTTTTTATTTGGATTTATCGTAAGGGAAGCGATAGGTGGTAAGTTAGGAAGATAGGATAGCAAGAGGACAGAAATGTTAAAATTATATTGTTATGTTGTAAGGAACGCCTTTGGTTATAGGCAAGGAATAAGATAATAGAATTTTCTATTACCCTTGCTGAACGCCAATGTGATGTGACACAAGGGTTGTCATGTATATGCTGAGGGGAGTAGAAACTGTAGGGTAGATTTGGAATCTACGAGTAGTTTTATGAAAATCGATTAAGTTCGAATTAGGGTTAGCCAAGCGGCCAGGCTTGGTAGTTTTACAGGTTCAGAATATTTCGCTGCTATTGCAGGTTGATGAGTTTGGGTATGAAAAATGACCATAGGTTGTGATCGAAATTCCCAGCTAGTTGTTGTTAAATGCGAGGACGCATTTCTTAGAGGCGTGGGTAATGTGACGAATATTCTGTTTATAACAACTGTCAGATACGCTATCTCTGTTAATACACCATTCCCTTACATACACATATACCTATTTTTAGAAATTAGAGAGGAAAGACGCTGTGCATAAAACACATAAGTATTAGTTCACTTTAATCACTTCAAAGCCATTATAAGTCTATAAAGATATAGGGAAAATATGCTGTTCATTGGTATTAAACTGTAGTGTCAAGCGGTGATACGTTATTAGGTTGTGAGGTCTACTTTCACTTTCAATGTTTACATATATAAATAGCTAAGTATCGGATATAGAATGCAAAGAGATTTCTGTGTTTGATACCTTATTCCAATCCGTAATTTACTAAGCCGTCTGTCAGAAGCTTTAAAGAGGTAGGTTATACTTAGTTTATACAAACGTTTGAATAATTATGATCATTACAAATGGACTGATCCATGAGGGGTGTTTGCAATAATAGACTGGTCCAGATTTTAGTATAAAAGCAATTGCTTTGCAGTCTTCTTCAGTTCGATATTCGAGCCCATTACTGTTACTACAGTGTCCGCAAGGTGGAAAGGTAATATAATTAAGTAGTTAGAAAGACAATAAGGACTTGTGGTCGTTTCTGCATAAGGAATTGACCATTTGGCCTATCTGCATAAGGTAGCCATACATAAGTTCTTAGTATATCAGGTACACACAAAGGTGACAATCAGGAACTGTCCCTTGGACTGAGAGACCCGTGGTTCTGAATAAGGACCAAGGGTACCTCAGCCTCATATTGCCTATTCAGGACAGTAGATACATACCATAACCACAGTAGGTCCGTAGGGTGACCACAGGGTCACAGTTACTGTAGGTCCGAAGGGTGACCACAGGGTCACAGTCACAGTAGGTCCATAGGGTGACCACAGGGTTACAGTTACAGTAGGTCCGTAGGGTGACCACAGGGTCACAGTCGCAGTAGGTCGGTAAGGTGACCCCAGGGTCATAGTCATAGTAAGTCTGTAGGTTGACCATAGGGTCATAGTCATAGTATGAGTGTAGGGTGACCACGGGGGTCATAGTTATTAAAACAGTAAGGTGACCATAGGGTCACATTCCTACAGGGTAGTTTTAAAGTCGTCTTGTTGGGTTGTTTCTTTAATAAAGGATCACTAACATTTAAGTTGAGTTTGTATATATTTAGGATAAGCAATTTGTAGTTCAATACTTCCATCTTCTCAAGTCTACCTCACAGATAAGCAGATCCAGAAAAACGACTCTGGTACGGATCCACGGGTACAGTTGTACCGTCTGGCGTGTGCGGGATACGCTACCCCCTTGCACGTTACAGAAGGTGTTAGGGTAGATTAACATACGAGGTAAAAATTATCATCCAAGACATCGTCGAGGGTGATAATTTTTCACCGAGTGTGTTAATCGAACTAACACCTTCATCCAAGGGCATTATGATTTTTATTATACTGAATGCTTAATGTATACAATAAGTCCTCGATGTACGTTATGTTTGAAAATAATAATAATAATATGTTTTATTTATGCAACATTAAAAACACATAAACAAATAGTCTGTTTTACTATTGGATCGAACTGTGGCAAAATCGCTTTTAAATGCAATTAAATTTAAGTCAAGGTCCTTTTTCACATTTATTTTACTACTGAATACATTTATAACTAAAACAGCTTTGATTATTGTTGTTAACAACAATAGTGACGAGAAAATAAGAATCTGTATACATCGATGACGTCATCGATCGGAGCGGGTGTTAATTTAGATATTAACACATGTTGCTAACGATTAACACATGTTGCTAAGGATTGGCGTGGCTAATGAGACGTTACTGAAAATTAACAAATGCCGGTTATCCAATTAAATAACCGGATAATGTAAGAAATTTGCATAAAATATAATAAAATCTATTATCTCATTTACTATCACATTGTATTAATACCTTTGGTACCTTTCAATAAACACTGATTGCATCCTTCGAAAATCAACCTGTAGCGTTCGTCGTCTTCGCATAATTGCTTGTACCTTCAAAATTCTAATAGAGATTAACCACAGTATACATAACTGTGCGCCAGAAAATCCTTGTTTACGAGTTTTCTGTGGGCTTTATGCGGATATTCAGAAAAATACCACAAGGTGCTTTCAAAGCGGCATGTTTTATGTCTTGATTAGTTGTTCAGAGACTACCAAAACATTTCTAATTTTGCAAATACGTTAGCAAATAATTACTTTACACATCGTGAAAGTTTTGATGAAATCTGTCACTCGAAACCGTGTATTTTTCTAACGCAAAGTAATTTTCTTGTGTGACAAAGAAAAACAACTCGCGAATACGTCCTTATTTCTGAATGAAAACGATACATTTTGTCACTGATTCTTTATCATATATTTCTACCTCACTGTGTACATTTTCGTCGTTTAATTCACATTCTTTGCTTTAATATATAGCGATCTGCATTTTACTACACTGTGGGATGAATACTGAGTGACTGTAGGCTTGCTTTACGAGTTTTGAAAGGTTCACTGTGGGAATTATTTACGAGCAATTGAGATATTTTTTATACGAATAACAAAAATCACAGGTAAATTCCTATAAAATTTACTTTTTTTAATCAAAAACGACATGTTAGTGAAATATTCTATCCATGTAAAAAGACAGCAGTTACTACTATTGCTATACATGTATACAATACATGTTCACGTCAGAACTTCTCATATTAATGCACTAATATTAAACGAAGACACAACATTAAGGGAAAGATTAAAACATTATTCAGAGAACAAGGAATAACAATAGCTAGTATTTTAACTGCTTTTGGGATGATTATAGGTGTTATTGTTGAGGCAATTATTCCTTCTGGTTGTGGAAGTAGTCCTCCGCCTCCTTCAGACAAAACAGATGCAAAAGATTGGATAAAAAAAAATTAAAAAATCTTGGAAAACTATTAGCTAAGCTTGCAGGAAAATTAGCAGCTGTATTACCGGGAATTATCGGTGCTATTGTGTCTTGGTTGTTAAACGCAACAAAAGACGTAGTAAATTGGTTTGCAAATAATTTATGGGCTTTACTTGTTTTAGTTGTTGGTTTATTGTATGCTGCTGCCAGGGAATATTTAAAAAAATAAAATTAATAAATCTTATAAATGATTAGTCCTACAATACCTAATACAACACTTCCAAATAATATTGCTTGTTTATTTTCTTCATGTTCTATATTCGGTTTATCTTGAACAAATTTA
>MJUU01061074.1:17399-38901 GCA_002080025.1 Modiolus philippinarum
GCATCGCCATTTTGATTGGTCAAATTTTACAGGAGTTATGGGACTTTATCCACTTAATGCGTGCTACAGCTTAGGAACAATTTGTGGGCGCAACTCCTCGGAAACCACTGAACGGATTATGCTGAAATTTAGTTTGAACATTTGCCACCATATGTACTTGATCATATTATGCTGCCATTTCGATTGGACAAATTTTACGGGAGTTATGGGACTTTATCGACTTAATGCATACTACAACATAGGAAGACTTTGTCGACACATCTCCTCAAAATCCAATTAAGGGATTTTGCTTGGCTGTTTGCCACCTAATGCAGTTGATCATATCTTGCCGCCATTTTGATTCGCAAAATTTTACCTGAGTTATGGGACTTTGTCGACTTTACTGTGGCGGCGTGGGACATAGCTACGTGTAGCAATCTTGTTAATTTTAATGCTAAATTGTCCTTTAGAATTGATTTAGAATTTTTGGATTAGTGTCTATCCAAAGGATAGAATTCTATCCTATGTTACTACCCAGGTGACCAACCTCACGCAATCAAACATTAGTGATCATACCCATGCTAAAAGAATCCTTTTCAGGAAACCTCATACACATCTTTCTGATCTCATAAAAAACTCTGACACTCAATAGTCTATTTTCATTGAACATTAATTTGATTGCCCGAACTTTTCAACACTTAAATGGCGCCCAAATTCGTTAATTAATCACCGAATGAATTTCCCATTCACAAAATTTTGTGTGTAGATGTATGAATTTGTATGAATGGCGTAAACATACTTCCCTGAACTGTCAATGAAACGATGTGGCTGTTTTGAAATAAATCATAAAAGAACAACGCATTGGAAATAAAAAATCAAATTCATTAGCCGCGAGAACAACAGTCCATTATTTACAATCTACGGAAGACGTAATGTTTGTTTCAATGAATGGAAAAGAACGGCTGTTCTACGTTGGCTGTTCCATTATACTTTTAGTGTCTTCTCCGAGGTCCGCGTTCAGTATACATTTAATGGCCGACTCAAAACAAAATACTGAAGAAGTTGTACATCGGTAAATACAAAGTATTACCTCGAAACAGTTGTCAAGGTGCATATTCCGAAACAGACGATATTTTGCAACGATCGGGGTTGAAATTGACTAAATTAGAAATAGGATCAGGTAGGGGTGTTGATCTGTTGATTGCGGTTCGTCCAACAATGTACAGTCCGGGGTGTTGCGTGTTGCCGTTGATCAGAGTTTGGTCAAACAAAACTTGAGATAATGTCATTTGAGTATTTACAATGCATAACAGTCATTTTTCAATTGCATAAAGAATGTATATCATAGCGCGAATTGAGATGCATTGTTGCACAAAGAACTTGGCACAGATCATCGTTTTCATGTCTTCGTGTGTTTCTTGGACGAATTATTATCTCCATAAATGCTCATGTCTTGTCAGTTTTTGCGTCTTGTCAGCATTCACAAACCTTTCATTCAGGTCTCTTCTTTAGAATTAAATTTCAAACTGTACTTGATCAAGATGGTGCTGTCATTGTTGAGTCTATGTTGAGTGTACAGCAGGGAACCCATAATATGTAATAGGTTTCTGGTATAAAATCAAAATTCTTTGAATATTTGTCTCTAATGGTTTGATTGACATTGATTGGCTGGTGTGATCAAATGAAGATGGCCACCAGTAAATACTTGCTGACTGTCAGAAAGGCATGTTAATTTTCTTGATGGGCAAAACATGGTTTTTTGTACCTTTCTTGGTTTTGATATCATCATTATAATTAGACCCATAGTAAAAAATGAGTAATTATGCACGACTTAGACAGTCAATTATTCATATCATACATGGACACTATAGGACAGTGTACATAAAATATCAATAGATTAGATACTGATCATTGCCATCATAGACACTAATCCACCAGTCCCTTTGGGACTTTGATTCTGCTTCTCTTTTGTAGGACAAAAATTGAGTGTCATTTAGTGAACTGTCTTGTCAGAGTTAGTCATTTGAAATCTTTTTTTTTATTGGTGAAATATGAGTATTTTAGATGTTGTTGTTGAAAAAGAATTCTTTGTCCAAAAATGATTAATATCGTAACTACATGTATCTTTCTTGAAGTTCCATATCTCAAGCTAGCTGAAAAATTGTTGGCAGGTCAGATTTTTTAAACATCTTTTTATTAGTTTTGTTCTGTAGCCTGGTGTTTGTTGGTTATTAGCTGTGTTTTCTAAAATATGGGTATCTGTAGACCATACTTTTCATGTTAATTCAGAAAATAGTAATGTGCATATGTAGGCAATGCTTTTCTTGTTTTCTGCAACCTTAAAGTAGGTATTTATGGTCAATATTTCCCATATTGCCCAAATGTAGGTTTATGTAGACAGCATCTTTAATGTTGTCTGAAATGTAGTTATCTGTTGACAGTATCTCTAATGTTATTGAAAGGTAGTCAACAATATTTCCATGTTTTGCAGAAATTTGGTATCTGTAGACAGGATTGTTTTAGCATTAAGGAATACGGAGGCGAAAAGGTGTAAAAGCTGAAAAATCTAAAACAAAAACTCTCAAAAACAATATACATGTAGAGGTAACACAAAAGGAAGAAGCAGAAGAAAGATAACACAAAACATATCTCAACAACACTAAAGTACTAGCATTGTGAATCCCACAAAACTTTACATCAATTTTTCTATAATAATAAGTTTTCAGTAACTTTATGTGCATCTTTTTGATTTAAATAAGTCCAAACTAAATATTAAGCAATTATTTACAGTCCAGGTAAAAGGAAGTCGACAGCGGATGAAGACATTAAAGTAGAAGAAACAAATGAAAAAGAGACAAAGAAAGCCAAAGTGGAAAATGAAGAGAAAAGTGAAGAGATGGAGACAGACAATGATAAAGGGTAATTATCTGTATCAGATAATGATCAAGGGTAATTATCAGTATCAGATAATGATCAAATGTAATTATCTGTATCAGATAATGATCAAGGGTAATTATCAGTATCAGATAATGATCAAGGGTAATTATCTGTATCAGATAATGATCAAGGGTAATTATCTGTATCGGGGCTATTCCAGTAAAAATTCCCACCAGGTGGTGGAATGCCACTTATTTTTATACCCCCCACCAAGAGAAAAAAATTAAAATATATAATTAAACTAATAGGATACAATAGAAATTCACCCACCACCAACAGAAAAAAAAATTCACTGGTGTTCCACCCCCGGTGGGAATTTTAAATGGAATAGCCCCCAGATAATGGTCAACGGTAATTATCAGTATCAGATAATGATCAAGGGTAATTATCTGTATCAGATAATGATCAAGGGTAATTATCTGTATCAGATAATGATCAAGGGTAATTATCTGTAGCAGATAATGAAGGGTAATTATCTGTATCAGATAATGATCAAGGGTAATTATCTGTATCAGGGCTATTCCAGTAAAAATTCCCACCAGGGGGTGGAATGCCACTTATTTTTATACCTCCCACCAAGAGAAAAAAATTAAAATATATAATTAAACTAATAGGATACAATAGAAATTCACCCACCACCAACAGAAAAAAAAATTCACTGGTGTTCCACCCCCCGGTGGGAATTTTAAATGGAATAGCCCTCAGATAATGGTCAAGGGTAATTATCTGTATCAGATGATGATCAAGGGTAATTATCTGTATCAGATAATGATCATGGGTAATTATCTGTTTCAGTTCTCTTCTTGGTTAGATTCACAAAATAATTGGCATTTTTCACTTCATGTAAGTAGTGGGGAAAATAGAGATACAACTAAAGCTACATGTATTGTACAAATAAAAAGAAATGGTTAACAAGTTCAGAGCATATTCTAGATACTTCAGCTTTTTAAGTTCTACTGTGTAAATTAATAGCTTTTAAAACTTGAATAATTTTGTTGACAGCAACACTTTACAGAGAATTGAGCATAGGTTGTGTGATTCCCTCTGGAGTTATTAAAAATGAAAGCTGGACTTGCAAATCACATGTATATATAATAAAAGACATTTTAGAAGCTAAGAAATAACATTAAACAAACCAGCAGTCATGTAAAACCCATTTTAACTTTGAAACACACAGCAAAACTGACCATAAATTGCGTTCAGATTTTCACAAGTTGGCTGATTTTTGAATTACTTATGTGAATACAGAAATAAACATATACCTGTACATACATGGTAAATTTTATGGGGAAAATGGATTAAGGTAGTAGACCTAGGTTAAGGGACATAACTCTTAAAAATCAAAGGTGAGTTTGTTGAAATCATTTTCATAAACAGATTCTAAGCCTCTGAGTAACATAGATGATTTTTTATTCTTTTTCACGTCAATGCTTAAAAAGCATTGATGAAACTAACTATTTCAAACGTCTAACTGATTTAAAGAGTTACCTCCCTTAACCTAGGTCTACTACCTTAAATGAACATTACAAACAATCAGAAATGTTAGCTGAAGCTTCCTTTCAAATGTCTTATCAGATTTTGATATGAAGAGTTTCCTTTATGATTTACAATTATAGATCTACAGAAACTGACCAGAAATCTGAAGTTGTAAACAAAGGACCCCCAGCAAAATGTAGAGAATGTAAACAGTTGATTGATGCTGATTTAGCCATGTTTCCTGGAGATGCTGATGATGCAGTAAGTCCAGAATATCAGTCCCTCTTTATATTTGATTGTTAACAATGAACAAGGGTCTGAATTCCATTGTATACATGGGTTGCTTAAAGCTATGAGAGGGCAAATCAAATTTCTTCATTTTTGTGAATTTTGTCAGATGTTTCTGATGTAGACAAACTTGCAGCTAAAAAATTTGTAATTGATACAACTGAATTGTCATTTAAGGCAAAACGGAGTAAGTGTACTTCTTGTTTGACATGTAACTGTGAATAATTTTGATATACCTGTACATAAAGAAGAACACATTAATATGTTGGTCATTGGCTTGTCCTTGTCTTCTTATGAAATTTTAGTTTCTTGATATTTGGGTTATTTGATGTGGTTTGTTTCCATTGATTTATTCACTTTTTTAGCTCGCCGGGACGAATGTCTGGAGAGCTATTGTCATACCCCCGGTGTCGGCGTTGTCAGCAAAACTTTAACCTGGCTTGTGGAATTGAGACCTGAAGAGCTAGGATGTTGATATTTGGTATGTGACTTCCTTGTGATGAGAGCTTTCTCCTGGTACCATATTTGTAGACATTTTGACCTTGACCTTGCCCCAAGGGCAATTTTTGAAAACTTTAACCTTGCCTCTAGGAGGTGGGCTTTTAGTGGTAGGGTGTTTACATTTGGTATGTGACTTCCTTGTGATGAGAGCTTTCTTCTGGTACCATATTTGTAGACATTTTGACCTTGACCTTACCCCAAGGGCAATGTTTGAAAAACTTTAACCTTGCCTCTAGTAGGTGGGCTTTTAGTGGTAGGGTGTTTACATTTGGTATGTAACTTCCTTAAGATGAGAGTTTTCTAATGGTACCATATTTGTAGACATTTTGACCTTGACCTTGCCCCGAGGGCAATTTTTGAAAAACTTTAACCTTGTCTGTAGAAGGTAGGCTTTTTATGGTAGGGTGTTTATATTTGGAATGTAACTCCCTTATGATGAGTGCTTTCTGATGGTACCATTTTTGTAGACATTTTGACCTTGACCTTGCCCGAGGGCTATTTTTAGCTCACCTAGCCTAAAAGGCCATGTGATCTTTTGCCATCACTTTGCGTACGTCATCCGTCTACAATTTCAAAAATCTTCTCCTCTGAAACTGCAGAGCCAATTGCAACCAAACTTGGCCTGAAGCATCACCAGGGTATGCAGTTTAATAAAAATTGTGTTCGATTAGTCCAAAGACCAAACAACATTGCTGCTGTTACTAAAAATAGAACATAGGGGTAAATTGCTGTTTTTTGCAAATAACTCAAAAACCAGTACAGATATCAAAAATCTGACGTGGGAGCAAAAGTGATCAGCATAGCAAGATCTACCTGCCCTGCAATTTTGAAGAAAATCCGAAACCAACCTTGGAGTTATTGCCCTTTTTCTGTAAAATTTGCAAAATTTTAACTTTATTAATTTTTTATCAGAAAAACTATAAGAGATACAAGTCAACTTTGAATTGCAAAACTGTTCAGCATGTCAAGATCTACCCACTCTGAAATTTTGAAGATAATCTAAAAACCCCTGTAGGAGTTATTGCCCTTTTTTCACAGAATTTTCGAAATTTTCATATTTTTCATCTTTTATTTCCAAAACTATAGAAGATGAAGGTTAAGTGTCAATTGATAAAATGTTTGCAATGCTGTGGCGACTTCAAAACTGATGTTTAAAATTATTGGTTGACCGCCATTTTCAAAATGGCTGCCAAAAAAGGCGTGAAAATTCAGCATTGTCCGATTTCAATGAAATTTGGTTTCCAAATAGATATTGATGTTGCGACTTCAAAACCGGTGTTGAAAATTTTTCGTTGACCACCATTTTCAAAATGGCCGCCAAAAAGGCGAGAAAATCCAACATTGTCAGATTTCAATGAAATTTGGTTTCCAAAAAGGTATTGATGAAGCAACTTCAAAACTGATGTTAAAAATTGTTCGTTGACCGCCGTTTTTAAAACAGCCACCAAAAAAGGCGGGAAAATTCATCATTGTCTGATTTCAATGAAATTTGGTTTCCAAGTTGCTACTGCAATACCAATGTTGAAAATTGTTTGTTGACTGCCATTTTTATAATGGCCGCCAAAAAGGCGGGAAAATTCAACATTGTCCGATTTCAATGAAATTTGGTTTCCAAAAAGGTATTGATGTAACAACTTAAAACTGATGTTAAAAATTGTTCGTTGACCGCCATTTTCAAAATGGCTGCCAAATCAACATTGTCTGATCTCAATGAAATTTGGTTTCCAAGTGGATATTGATGTCACTACTGCAAAATCGGTGTTGAAAATTGTTTGTTGACTGCCATTTTCAAAATGGCCGCCAAAAAGGTTGGAAAATTCAACATTGTCTGATTTCAATGAAATTTGGTTTCCAAATAGATATTGATGTCGTAACTTAAATATATAATGGTTGATGACTGCCATTTACCAAATGATGTCACGACTTCAAAACTGGTGTCGAAAGTGGTCCTTAGCAAGACAATTTGTCAAAAAAAAGCCCAACAAAGAAGTACAGTAAAACATGATCAGACTTAAAATAGAGTCCAAGTTAATGGTGGTGTTTGCTCTACCAAAGTTTGAGAGACTGAAGTTCAACTGTATAATTTACAATGTTAGCTTGATTGTGGCAACTGAAAGCCAGGTGAGCGATATAGGCTCCAGGGAGCCTCTGGTTTATAAACTTTAACCTTGCTTCTAGAATTAAGTTGTTTAATGATAGCGTGTTCATATTTAGTATGTAACTTCCTTATGATGAGAGCTTTCTGATGGTACCATATTTGTAGACATATTGACCTTGACCTTGCCCTGAGGGCAATTTTCTGAAACTGAATCTTGCTGCTAGAATTAAGTTGTTAAGTGGTAGGGTGTTTATATTTGGTATGTGACTTTCTTGTGATGAGAGTTTTCTGATGGTACCTTTCAAATTTATCGTGCATTGAGTTCACTCTAATCCCCGGCGAGCTATGTTGTCTTCTGACAACTCTTGTTACCTTTTTAGGGCCATTAAGGGCTATATGGTGTGAGGTTCTTCACTGTGGTGAAGACCGTACGGTTACCCTTAGATGTTTTGTTTTGGGTCGTTTTTAGTCCCCTACCGGCTTCGCCGAAGGGGACTTTAGGTTTGCACTTTGTCAGTCCGTCAGTCAGTCAGTCCGTCAGTCTGTCACACTCAAGTTTTCCGGACTTTTCTCCCATACTATTAGAGATATTTATCTAATATTTGGTATGTAAGTCTACCACCATGAGTTACAGATCAAGTTCGAGTTTGGTTCCGGGTCATTGATTTTGGACAGAGTTATGGCCCTTTAACTTAGAAAAATTTGGTAAAATATTGGTTTTCCGGCTTTTTTTTCTAAACCTTTCCAGATATGAAGCTAATATTTGTAATGTGAGTCATCCACTATGAGTTACAGATCAGATTCGAGTTTGGTTCCGGTCCATTGATTTTGGACGGAGTTATGGGCCTTTGACTTAGAAAATTTAGGAAAAATATAAGTTTTCCGGACTTTTTTTTCGAAACCGTTTCAGATATTTATCTAATATTTGGTATGTAAGTCTACCACCATGAGTTACAGATCAAGTTTTGAGTTTGGTTCCGGTCCATTGATTTTGGACGGTGTTATGGGCCTTTGACTTAGAAAATTTTGGTAAAATATAGGTTTTCCGGACTTTTTTTTCGAAACCGTTTCAGATATGAAGCTAATATTTGCTATGTGAGTCTACCATTATGGGTTACAGATCACGTTCGAGGTTGGTTCTGGTCCCTTGATTTTTGACTGGGTTATGGGCCTTTGACTTAGAAAATTTTGGTAAAATATAGGTTTTCCGGACTTTTTTTCTAAACCCTTCCAGATATTAAGCTAATATTTACTATGTGAGTCTACCATAATGAGTTACAGATCAAGTTCGAGTTTGATTCCATTCCATTGATATTTGACGGATTTATTGGCCTTGGACTTAGAAAGTTTTGGTAAAATATAGGTTTTCCAGACTTTTTTTCTAAACCATTCCAGATATGAAGCTAAAATTTGCTATGTGAGTCTACCACTATGGGTTACAGATCAAGATTGAGTTTCAGGTTCNGTATGTAACTTCCTTATGATGAGAGCTTTCTGATGGTACCATATTTGTAGACATATTGACCTTGACCTTGCCCTGAGGGCAATTTTCTGAAAACTTGAATCTTGCTGCTAGAATTAAGTTGTTTAGTGGTAGGGTGTTTATATTTGGTATGTGACTTTCTTGTGATGAGAGTTTTCTGATGGTACCTTTCAAATTTATTGTGCATTGAGTTCACTCTAATCCCCGGCGAGCTATGTTGTCTTCTGACAACTCTTGTTACCTTTTTAGGGCCATTAAGGGCTATATGGTGTGAGGTTCTTCACTGTGGTGAAGACCGTACGGTTACCCTTAGATGCTTTGTTTTGGGTCGTTTTAACCTGGATATGGGATGTTGTCTCCTTGACATTTACCCCATTTCCTTTCTTTTTCATATTAATAAATAATTTGATAAAAAAGAACATTAATGAATAATTTCTCTCAAATTTTTATTAGAACGACACCGGCATATATCAAACTACATGTTGTATATCACATAAGACTGCTGCCTTTGATGTTTACTTCCTGCATTGATGGACTTACATAATTGTTATATAAAATTGAAAAAAGGTTATAAAGAAAAGATCTCTGTCACACTTTTCTCACAAAGGGTGACAAGCCACAAGGCCTAGTTTTCCGATATTTTGCATTTAGCATACACATCAAGAACACTGTACTGTAGAATACAAATGCAAGTTAGTATGCCAGATGACCCACTTTTCTACTCTGAAAAGCTTGCTACTATATATTTTCCATATATGATATACTGTATCTTTATTATTGATTTTCAGGTAGAAGAATTTGTTGCATTGACAGATCCAAAGCTTTCTGTGTTCACTGGAAATGAAGAGGAAATAAACAGTTATGATGAACGTCCACAAAATAAAATAACTAATTTCAGGTAAATTTTTATTTTCTCTTATGATCTGACTAGGGTACAGTATTGATCTGTCTTCATTATGAAGGGGCCTCTGCCCAATTTTTTCGGACCAGGGTATAATAAGCTGGTTTCAAGTGGATATTGGAACTCAAATCACTTAGTGGCACTTATTTTTTCTCCAAATATGTTTAGTTATGAAGTATTCATTTATTTCTTCTTAAGGTATGCAAATGCAGTAGTTCAATCATCAATCCAAATGTTGTAAAGTATGTTTCACCTAATTTCTACTGGTAGATAAGATACCATTATGCTTGAAAATTTTACATTTTGAAGTCTTAGTTGTTTTAAGCTCTGCAAAGGTTGTTAATTTTTTTCCCTGTCCTGTAAATTGTTGACGAATACTATTGCGTCATATATCATGATATGTGTTTTTGAGAATTTTTTGAACTGCATTTTCAGCATCTACGACAAAAATACCCATCTGTGTCCATTTGATACAGGATTAATAGAGAAGAATATAGAGCTGTATTTTAGTGGCTATGTCAAGCCAATATATGATGAAAATCCTGCTATCGAAGGTTAGTTAGGTAGTTTTAAACATTTCATTAGTCAAAACTACATTGTAACTGTCAAAAGCTCTGTCTAGATTACTCTCGTTTGGCTTCCTACATGAGACAAAATTAAATTGCAACATACAGTGAAATCTGTGTAAAACGAACCCCTTTGTGACTGAAGATTTTGCTCTGTTTAGACAGTTGTTCGGTTTATACAGGTTAAAATATATAGAAATTGATACCAAGGGTCTTAGCATTGTGTTTGGTTGAGACAGGTTTTTGGTTTAGTCAGAGTTCTGTTTAGACAGGTTTTACTGTATTTGTTTGACTATCAGAGGACAAAAATTTTGTTTTATGGGAAAAGATTTCTGTTTGTAGGCACTGCTATATGTAACCATTAAAACTGAATTTCTGACCATCAAATCTACAATATGCACCCTCCAATATCAAATACTATAACTGTTATTGCTAAATTAATGTGATTTTGTCCAAGAGGTCACATTCGTAATTAGGGCTTTTCCATTAAAATACATGTACCAGGTTCGGAAGGCAATTTTCTACTACCCCCACAACCAAGGGTAAAGGACAAATATGATTATAGCAATAAGATACAAAATCGACAAGAACCCACAAGAATTTTCATTTTCTGCCTTCTGACCCTGGTACATCCTTTTTAATGGAATAGCCCTTATTGAAGATGGAATAGGCATGAGATAAAAACATTTGTAGTTACTGTCTTTCTGCAAAGTTGCATATAGAGATATTTTCTGATGTGCATACAGAAAAATGTCATTTTCAAGTAGTATATACTTCATTACTTATAAAATGTGTGAAAACTTTTATAATTTATGCAGCATATGATAATAACATTGTGTTAAGCTATGACTAAGCCAAAATAGTGTTCAGGGTTGAGACCGTAGTGCATGACCTGGATTCACATTTTTGTATTGAATGATATTTTGGGGTTATTTTAAAATAAAATTTTTAGTTGACTGGAAATTTGTGAACTCCTGTAAAAAAAGTAGTTACAGAGAAAAACAAGGAAAATGTATCTGTGGTATCAGTCTTGAATACCTCTAATTGTTAATGGCTAAATTGTAAAAAGAAATTCCCAAAAACAAATTCCTTAATCTGCAAAAATTCGAAAATATGAGGTCAGAAAATAGCAGAAATTGTCCTTGGATATACAATATAACTTTGAACTGCAATAGGGTCTGTAAGTCTCGTCATGTGACTCACGAGAATCCACGATAAACGGGCAATTCGAAATCGCTTCCCGCCAAAACATGACGTCTGAGTATTGTGACGTAAACAATTTTGTTTGAAACGTCATATATCTTTGTTTAAAATGTAACTTCCGGGTACAATTTATGATCCCGGAAGTCCCAAAATTATACGAGACTTACAGGCCCTAGAACCAGGACACCATTGACCCTTTCTGTAGACCCTTTGTTCAAATTTTAAACAGTTTGACTTCAATATCTTGAACACGTCTTTTGCTGTTTTCTTCGGTCCTTTGGATGTTGGAGCCATCAAAGTTTGACTGTATATTTTATGATATTGTAAACTGTAATACGAGAAAATGTCATAAATACATCATTGTCTTTGATTTCAGGTGGTATACCTACCAGGAATATGGGACCTATAAATGAGTGGTGGACAGCAGGTTTTGATGGAGGGGAGAATGCTTTGATAGGATTCAGTACTGGTAGGTGTAAAATACAGAGCTGTTTACTTGAATTCACATATTTTGAATTTTATTTCAAATAAAATAATATACCAAAGAATCACATATTTTAGTCTTGTACTTGCACAAGCATTGTTTTTTAAAAAAAAATCAAATTTGTTTTTCTTTAAAACAAGAAATTTGAAATCCAAATTAGAAAGAATGTATCTAGGAAAACTTATTTGTTTTCAGAAAATTCTTCACAGTGAACACCAAGTGTAGGAAAACTTGTCTTGTTGATAGAGGTTGTTTTTAGAAACTTGATTTCATAATTTACCTTTCACTTGTGCATTGCAGCATTTGCTGAGTATATTTTGATGGCCCCAAGTGATGCATACAAACCATTTATGGATACTATGAGAGAGAAAATACACATGAGTAAAGTGTTGATTGAATTTTTACAACGTAACCCAATAGCTACATATGAAGATCTTCTCAATAAAATACAGGTTAGTATAGAATTAAGGTCTCCTTTGTATAGCTCAACTCAACATACAACAGTCTCCTATCTTTAGATCTCAGGCTAACAAAATCCCATACCACTTGGTTGAGCCTTTTTAGCTCACCTGGCCTAAAAGGCCAAGTGAGCTTTTGCCATCTCTTTGCATCCGTCGTCCGTCCGTCCGTCAACAATTTCAAAAATCTTCTCCTCTGAAACTGCTGGGCGAATTGTAACCAATCATCACCAGGGTATGCAGTTTCAAAATTATGTTCGATTAGTCCGAGGATCAAACAACATGGCTGCTGTTACTAAAAATAGAACATAGGGGTAAATTGCTGTATTTTGCAAATAACTTGAAAACCGTTACAGATATCAAAAATCTGATAGGTTAAAAATGATCAGCATGGCAAGATCTACCTGCCCTGCAATTTTGAATAAAATCTGAAAACCCGTCTTGGAGTTATTGCCCTTTTTCCGTAAAATTTTCAAAATTTTAATTTATTTTATTTTTTATTTGAAAAACTATAACAGATAGAGGTCAACTTTAAATTGCAAAAATGTTCAGCATATCAAGATCTACCCACCCTGAAATTTTGAAGAAAATCCAAAACCCCTTGTAGGAGTTATTGCCCTTTTTTCACCGAATTTTTGTCTCGCCCGCGATGAAAAGTCACGGAGGCGAGACTTAGGGCTGTTCCAGAAAAATTGACATGAGGGGTTTGAAGGCACTTTTTATTGACCCCCACCACCCATAGAATTCTTCCCCATATGTACAATACTAAAGGATGAAGAAAACACAACCACCCACAGAAATTTATATGAAGTGCCTTCAAAGGGTCCCAGACCAACTTTTCTGGAACAGCCCTTAGGGATAGCGTTTCCGGCAGCGGCGGCGGCGTCAACTATTTGTAAACTATTGTGAATTAACAAGCTTATGTTAGTTGTAGGTCCATAGTATTTGATGTGCAGTTGCATCTAATGGGTACAACTCAAATCCCTACTTAGATTATGGCCCTGAACGATCACATTAAGTTTTTAGCAAGCAGTTTGTACAGCCAATACCAGTAGTCCTAGGCACTTGATATTTGACATGCAGTTGCGTCTTTGGGAGTACATACCGATTCCACACCTGGATGGTGGCCCTGGCCCCTTAGTCACGCATGAACGATCACATTAAGTTTTTAGCAAGCAGTTTGTACAGCCTATACCAGTAATCCTAGGCACTTGATATTTGACATGCAGTTGTGTCTTGGGGAGTACATATCGATTCCACGCCATGGCACCTTAGCCATGCATGAGCGATCACATTAAGTTTTTAGCAAGCAGTTTGTACAGCCTATACCAGTAGTCCTAGGCACTTGATATTTGACATGCAGTTGCGTCTTGGGGAGTACATACCGATTCCATGCAGGGATAATTTTAGCTCTTTTCAAATGGGTCCCCCCGTCCAACAAATTGGGAATTTTGCATAGCGACAACTTAAATTGGGAAAAATTAAAATATATCAAATACTGGAACATACATTTGTATAAACCAAGAATATGTGTAAGTACACACAACTACAGTTTTAAGAATGGAAAGTATCATCACACCAAAGCCATTAAAACATGTATACATTTTTTCAACCATTAAGACTATATTTTATATAGTTTTTCAAATTACACAGATTTGAATTTTATCAAGCTGATCATCAACGAAAGAAGTACTGCTCTTTTCCTATATGAAAGCAAATCAACTGATTCTGTCAGAAATTCTTTGGTTGTCTGCAAATAAAGATGACTTACACATTTCAATATTATCACCAAAATCAAACCCTTTATACCCAATGATATATATACCTCATTCCATTCCATGAAATGACTATGCATTCATTCATTACTCATACAGCAAGTCATTTCCACATTTCGTTTTAACTAGTGGAAATGAAAGCACCCCCATATGAAGTGCAGTTCCAAATTCTCAACCAGTTTCAGAAACTCTGATTTCAAGTCATAACTATTCAATATTTATTTCAATGCAAACCGATTCTTTGGCAATGAGAGCATCTGCACGTTACCACATATTTCAAAAGTCATGGATTTGTAACAGATGGGCTAGATGTATTAGTCCATTCTGGGCGTGTAATGGTCAGTATTTTGCCCCAAGCTTATGTGAGGATACAGTGAGATCACAGGGACACTATATATCTACTCCTACAGTTATATATTGTCTCTGATTGTAATCTTTGAAACTGGAACACTGACTAAATGAGCAAGATTAATTAAGTTAAACATATATGTTTATTCCACAAATATTATTTCACAAAAGTGAATAACAAAAACAATTCTGACAAAAAAAAGTCAGTTGCAAAAAAATGTCATCAAGAAAAAGTGCTTAAAAAGTAGCACCATGTAACAAAAATATACATATGGCAGTATGTCAAGTAATTCTTCTAAAAAAATTGAAGAATAAATTAAATAAATAGGAAAAATATCCCAAAAGCAATAAAAAAATACCCTAATCAAAAATCTCCTAACTTCGCGTTGTGTGATCCCTATGTGTCGTGAGACGGTCCCTACGATCAGTAGACTAATGAGCACATACCTTTCTGAAGTGCAAGGTCAACAACTGGGACGTGCCTGTGTAAATCTGTAGCCCTGGTCGAACTGATGCAGTTCAGGAGGGAGAGTGTGACCTGATGGCAGGTCGGCTCTATCCGCAACTGAAGTTAAAGCAAAATTCTGTCTCTTTTATACTCTGGAGAACAATAGAAAGGGAAACCTTGACCGACGGTATCGTTTAAAATAAGGGTAAGATATGAGAATTACGAATGAAATTTTAAAACTAAAGAAAGTATTGGCCGAAACTGACCACTAAATAAAAAGATAGTAAAATGGCTATGGCATATGAACTATCGGTTTACACGGTGAACATGTGAGGGAAAAATATCAGAAAAATAGCCTAAATCCCAGTAGTAATTCCTGTTTTAGTAAGTGAAATGTGTCAAAGTCATGTAGCCCTACATGCACATGAAATTTGGGTGCAAAATGCATTTTAATAACGGAGAACAAAAACCAGTCTCACTACAGATGAGAGTATCGAATTTTAGACACGACAATGTGCGATAACAACACGATTTCAATTCACATAACTCATTCTGACTTTCAAGATGTTCCCTTGTGGACATTTGCGATCTCAGACATTTTGTTCAACTTAAGGGTGGTCGTAAATAGCGTAAATTGCATTATTTAGTTACTTCTGGACGTTACTGTAATGTTTTGAGTAATTTCCGGTTCTAACAAAAGGCGCCACGGATCGGGAACGAAAGATTCACCGGAGCTGGAAATGAAAAAAATCCGGATTTTGTAGACATCATTGCCGCTATTGGGAATTTTCTTGTTAGGGGAATGGGGCCGCCGGGTGGTCCTAAATTATATAGTAGCGTCATCCCTGCCATGCCTGGATGGTGGCCCTGGCTCCTTAGTCATGCATGAACTAGCACATTAAGTTTTTAGCAAGCAGTTTATACAGCCTATACCAGTAGTCCTAGGCACTTGATATTTTATATGCAGTTTCGTCTTGGGGAGTACATACTGATTC
Organism: Modiolus philippinarum; assembly: GCA_002080025.1. Lineage (NCBI taxonomy): Eukaryota > Metazoa > Mollusca > Bivalvia > Mytilida > Modiolidae > Modiolus > Modiolus philippinarum. Next base: position 33,340 of record MJUU01061074.1, read on the forward strand.
CACACTTGGATGGTGGCCCTGGCCACTTAGTCACGCATGAAAGATCACTAAGTTTTTAGCAAGCAGTTTGTACAGCCTATACCAGTAGTCCTAGGCACGTGATATTTGACATGCAGTTGCGTCTTGGGGAGTACATACCGATTCCTTACCCAGATGTTTGGCCTTGGCTTCTGAGTCTTGCATGAGTGATCACATCATTTTTTTCCAGGGAAATTGTAAACACAGTTTAAGATTATACTTTATTTTTATTGCTGCTGCAGTAGATCAATGTGCAAATTAAGGCGATGCAGGGGCGGGTGAGACATATCCTGTGTCCACAGTTTATTTTAATTTTTGTATTTTTTGTCTTTTAGTTCCTAAACTATAGAAGATGAAGGTTAAGTGTAAGATGATGAAATGTTTGCCATGCTGTGGCGAATTCAAAACTGGTGTTGAAAATAGTTTGTTGACCTCCATTTTCAAAATGGCCGCCAAAAAAAGGCGGGAAAATTCAACATTGTCTGATTTCAATGAAATTTGGTTTCCGAATAGATATTGATGTTGCGACTTCAAAACCAGTGTTGAAAATTGTTCGTTGTCCGCCATTTTTAAAATGGCCACCAAAAAAGGCGGGAAAATTCAACATTGTTCGATTTCAATGAAATTTGGTTTCCAAATAGATATTGATGTTGCGACTTCAAAACCAGTGTTGAAAATTGTTCATTGACCGCCATTTTCAAAATGGCTGCCAAAAAAGGCGGGAAAATTCAACATTGTTCAATTTCAATGAAATTTGGTTTCCAAATAGGTATTGATGTGGCAACTGCAAAACTGATGTTAAAAATTGTTCGTTGACTGCCATTTTCAAAATGGCCGCCAAAAAAGGCGGGAAAATTCAACATTGTCTGATTTGAATGAAATTTGGTTTCCAAATAGATATTGATGTTGCGACTTAAAAACTGGTGTTGAAAATTGTTCATTGACCGCCATTTTCAAAATGGCTGCCAAAAAAGGCGGGAAAATTCAACATTGTTCAATTTCAATGAAATTTGGTTTCCAAATAGGTATTGATGTGGCAACTGCAAAACTGATGTTAAAAATTGTTTTTTGACTGCCATTTTCAAAATGGCCACCAAAAAAGGCGGGAAAATTCAGCATTGTCTGATTTCAATGAAATTCGTTTTTCCAAATAGATATAAATGTTGCGACTTTATGGTGTTAAAAATTGTCGTTGACTACCATTTACAAAATGATGTCTAGACTTCAAAAATGGTGTCAAAAGTGGTCATTAGCAAGAATGTTTTTTGTCAAAAAAATCCAACAAAGACATAGAGTAAAACATGATCAGACTTTAAATACAGTTAAGATATTGGTTGTGTTTGAGCTACCAAAGTTGGAGAGACTGAAGTTCAACTGTATAACTTACAATGTTAGCTAGATTGTTGCAAATGAAAAGCAGATGAGCGATACAGGCTCCTGGGAGCCTCTGGTTTTATTATTAAAAACAAAACAAATCACTCAAATTTGGATGGCTACAAGATGTAATTCACCTGGATTCCCTTTTCTCTAGATAGACAAGCAAAACCAGTTTTCATATTCATACAGCAACTTGATTTATTTACTGCTATATTAGTAATAGATTAGGGCCCTATGTTGAACTTGTTAAACCTTTTTAATGAAAATGAATTTAAAAACAGTTATTGAACTTGTAAACTTGTTTAAGGAAAATGAATTTAGCCAACAGTTTTTGATTTTCATGACAGTCTACATGAATATCAAGCATTATCTTTTATGTATATGTTTTAGATAACAGTGCCACCCCCAGGGTTGATGAGCTTTACAGAAGATTCTTTACTGAGACATGCACAGTTTGTTGTTGATCAGGTAACCTTAACATAATACAGACAAATAAACTTGTACAATAAATTATAGGGTCAAAATTTATTGCTCAACTTCATTTAACATGATACAAAAAAAAAGATATTGTATAAAAGTATAAAGGTATAAAATCGAAATCCTTGTCTAAGAGGATTAATTCTTCACAAAAGAATGACAATTTCATTGTTTTCATTTTGAACTTTAAACATTCAACAATAATGAAGTTACTTATACCTTTTAACTTAGTTCAATCTGTCCATAGAGCATGTATTCATATCACACTTCTGGGTGCTATGGGTCTTGAGTACATTTATTCATACAATGTAAATTAGTTCAAGCAGCCCATAATAGTACATTTATTCATAGCACACTTAGTTAAAACTGTCTGCAATTCTGGTATTAATAACACACTCCGCAATTCTTGTTTTAATAACACACAAGTTAAAACAAATATTTTAATCACATAGTAGTTGATGGATTATTTATAGCTATTTCATGTAAAGATGCAATTTCAGAATCCATTTCAGCTAATCACTCAAATAATTGATTTGATACCTTCTATGGTTGCCATTTATATAAATAATGCAAGAGTATGTAAGAAAGTGAAGTTTGACTAATTTTCTTATTGAATGTTTAGGTACAGAGTTATGATGAAGCTGCGGACGATGATGAAGATTTACTAATAGCTACACCCTGTATGAGAGCACTGATCAAATTGGCTGGTGTAACACTGGGAAAAAGGTAGTATAATGGACTTGAAATTCCTACATTACATTTGATTCTCTTGTTAGGATCTACATGTTGTATCATACCTAAAGGAAAAATGACACTTACAGCAAATTGCTGAATTTAAATGTCTATTTAAAGACTTCAATAAAGAGAAAGTTATGTTAGGTAATAAAGAATTTGACAAAGTTTTGAAAGGGACAAATAGTTCAGAATATAAAAATATTATCACTTTCATTTAATCTAGGTAGCTATATGACATTCAACTTGATTTTCCTTTCATTCCTGTATGTATTTAAAGATATTTGTCACATTTTTCTCAACTTTTACTGAAGATTGATTTCTCTCATGTTTCAGCTTGGTACAGGGCGTTTTATCGTTGGACCTTTCTGGCATGCCATAACTTTCAACTTCTTGTTCATATTTAAATACAACTCAATTTTGATTTTTTTTAACTTCATTTACAGAAAAATAAACACATTTTTTTCTGAATTTCCAATTTCTTTTCTACTATGAAATTGATTGTATTAATATATACATACCCTTTTTCAGGAGACAATTGAGGAAAGAGCTAAGGAAAGGAAGAGTAATAAAGGACAAGAAACCAGCCTTTACCATGGCAACCACAACACCACTTGTTACACAGATATTTGATAGTATGTTTAAAGATCAATTGGATGAAAAACCTTCACAAACAAAGCGGAGAAGATGTGGAATTTGTGAGGTAAATTTTATAATTTTGTACATGGTAAACTGTAAGCAATTTATATTCTCAAATAATGAACAAGAAAAAAGGCCAATTCAAGCAATATTACAGCTGTTATGAACACTGAACAAAGTATCATTCAAAACTTACCACCTATACTGATCAAACTAATGGTATTGTGAAAAACCGTTCATACTCTATCAGTTATCATGCCAAAGATACACTGTACAACTGAAAGCACTAATACATAGACATTATCATTTCTCATGGTTTTATCAGCCTGCAGAGCCTTTCCGCAAAAGCCATATCTGGCTGACCCTGATATATCAGAGGTTGACCTGGATATATCAAGCAATTCTCCGAATGTTTCAAAGGCAATAACTTATATTCAAGTTTTCACACGAAATCAAACTGATAAAAATAAACATCTATTGCATTTTCTCTTTCAGATTATGTACTCAAAGCAGAATCATGATTACACATAAAGATAAACTAGACGTCAGGAAAACTGTAGAAACTGGGTCGTTGAAATATACGGTAGAGCTTTGATGTTTTCAAATTACGACGTCATAAAAGCTCCAAGGAACAACATAATATTGTAACAACCATAAGTTGCTGCAACATTCAAAATCGACATTTTTTCGAGAAGTTCGGTCAGAATATTCATCCAGTTACAAAACTTTTGTCGATAAAATTATAAAAAAAACTACAAAACATGTTTTTGAACCTAAAAATTGCCGAAAAGGCGAGAAAGACATGTTTAACTTACTTACCGAGAAACTTTGGGAGAATTTGAAACCTCAGTTCAATAAATACACATCTAAAGTACAAAATACAGGATGATAAACAAGTTATCGGACTTTTGACAGCTGATGTATTGTAAAATATCACCCCGCTCGCCAGAATATGAAGCTTGGGGCTTGTTTGCTACGCTCACTCTCCCCTGTGCTTCATATTCTGGCTCACGGGTTGATATTTTACAATACATAGCTGTCAAGAGCCAGATAACTTAGTGTCTTTAAATATCAACTGTGTTTGTACAAGGCTTAGAAACGGATTGACGTGCGAGCCTTTGACGAGCATTTCAACCTGTTTCGTGCAGAGTACAAATACATTTGATATCTAAATTTTTTTTATCCCGCAATACATAAAACAGCTTCACTTATTGAAAATATATTCTTTATTTTTTTGGTATTAATACTGGAAGTGGGCATGGCTTTAATCAATATCCTGTATAGTGTACAAGATACAGCAAAACAATATACGTAGGGCTTTATCTGTATAGTTAAAGCTACAATTGCAGGATAACATGTTGTTGTCACAGACAGATTTAGCCAAATGTTGAATTCCTGTGCAATCTACAAAATATTTACCTGTATGGTCTCATCATAACATTGTGTTGAACACTTTATCATAGGGGTTCAAAGTATAAAATTATCATGTTGTCAGGAGAAATATAAAATAAAGGTTGAATTGAACAGAAAGTTGTGCTGAGGGAAATTAAAGCCTGGAGACCGCACATTAGGCAGGACACTTCAGAAACATAAATAAGATGTACATAAATTTCTTAAAACAGAATAAAAATATAAAATTGAAGAAAAAACATTACCTCAGGTAATATGAATACACATTAGGTAGGCACGTTAGGTGGCATTTTTACAAGCTATAAATACTTCCTGTACAATTTCAGGAGAAGGTAATATTGCAATATAAATTTACATACTAGTATTTAACATAAATATTAAATACATGTATATTTATTTACAGACTTGTCAGCAGCCTGATTGTGGACAATGTAATGCATGTAAAGATATGGTGAAGTTTGGAGGTTCTGGTAGAGCTAAACAAGCATGTGTTAATAGGAGGTACATCATATGTTTCCTCTTTCTAAATCACTTATACATATAGATATCAATGACAAAATCATGGGGGAAAATGATATTAAATAAAGCTTTTTCACAATATTTAAGTGGCACAAGTTGTGTGATCGGGTATAAAATGAAGACAAACATGAAATGTAATATTGTGCAAAACTTTGTTCAATACATGTGATGCATATTGCATTATTTGGTTTCATTCTCTTTCTTATTTAAATTTTTTTTTTAATTATTGTCCCCCGCCGCACCGCGACGGTGGGACATAGTAATGGTCTGCGTCCGTGTGTCCGTCCGTCCGTCCGTCTGTCTGTCACTTTCTTCTGGACACAACTCCTCGGAAACCGTGTATTGGATTATGTTCAAATTTTGTAGGATTGTTAGTCACTATACGTACTA
>MJUU01061075.1:463-16797 GCA_002080025.1 Modiolus philippinarum
ATTCCTTATATAGTTCTGACACACATGACATATTTTTAGTTCATTGTTGCGAAAGACGTATTTTATTCACAAAATGTCTGGTCATGGAGGGTCACATGACTTTGTGCAGAGGGTGCTCCGTGTACTGTTATCAGATTATAACCATGCAACAATTACCGCTTTAAGGCGTATGTCAACAACGATCACTAACGATATTATTATAGCATCATCCAAGGCAGTATAAAACAAATAACAGCTTCTAGGGTTCATATGATGTTTAATATGACCCTGCAAAACAGATAACAATATATTTACTAAAAAATCTATACAAAGGGGAATAACTCAAACTTAGTTAGGTTACTAAACACTATAAAATAGTAAACATCAGCTATATTCTATTCGAATGTAACCAAACTATAAATAACTAAATATGCAAGATGTATTCTCTCATGTGCTAGTAAACTATATAGCATAGCTAATATTGTTGATAAAGCTGTAAAATTGCTATTGAAATAAACTCAATTGTATATCAAGTATTGATACTAAGCATGTGCAAATACGGACTCTTGTAATCAATTAAATACCAAATATTTACAATCAGGCGGTGTACGCATGATTACACACATCAAAAGTAATGACAGTTGACAAAACATACATATAAACATAAACAGACTAAACTAAAAACAAATAGACACACAGACAATACACAGAACTAAGAATGACATTGAACACTGTGATTCTTACCATATGTATATCATACAAGGGCAAGACGCTCTTCAAATGGAAGCTACTAAACTGTCACAATATCATAATTGGAATATCTGTGCCATAATATACTGATCCTGTACAAAATATAAAAATAACACTCATAAATATACTGTTTGTGAAAATATCACAAATCATAATACTACGTAGACTATTTACTCTAAAATAAGATGCCACAAATAATAGTCTCTCATGTACAGATACTCATTAAAAATGTACAATTATTACAATATATTTCATATTGTATTCCATTCATTTCATTTTAACCCTTTTGTATATTTAACTAAATAAAATACTATTTTCTCTCTCGCTCTCACTCGCGATCACCCTGATTCATTCAAAAATGCATTTCATACACATTCATTTTAAGACGGAAATTAGTAATTGTTATGGAATTAGAAAGGTTAATTACTGACCTTATTATCAGAAATATAAAGATCCAGAGTAAATAAATATATGTGAAATAGTGTTGTGGCAATCTTTATATTATGTCCAGCCATGACAAAGGAATTTCAAAAGAGTGCCAAATGCGGGAACTAATGATCCAATTAGAAATAAGATAATATTACCTGTGACTAATTAACCAATGAGAATTAGAAAAGATAAATAAAATACTAATATACCAAAGAGTATAAGAAGAAATAAGACAGAAGAAATGATGAACTCTTAAAATAAATTAAATCAATATCAACTGCACTGAAATAATTAATGAAATATTAATAAATTACAGTCTATCACAATCTCCGTGTACTGACATCAAATTATAACCAACAAGTACCGCTTTAAGGCGTATGTCAACAATAATCACTAACGATATGACAAAAGTTCATATACAGTGCTCCCTCGTTATTACCCCTCTTTAATGGTAGTCCCTCAACTTAACGCCAACCATTTTCAAGGTACATTTTTCAAAAAGTTGCATAGTTTCTATGTAATTTATTCCCTCGATATATCACCACCCTCACTTATCGCCAAAAATTTCTCTGGTCCCAAAGGTGGCGATATAACGAGGGTGCACTGTATTTTCAAAAAAATCGCCGTTCGACTCTTGATTATTATAATTTGTATCACTAACAATAACAGAGAAGACACGATTCAGAGAAAGCATGCTGGGTAATCATGGGTTTGACCAAGAACCGGATAAATTTTCAAATTGAATTTACCAATAGATATTCAAATCAGTGATATGATCGTGAGCATGGTATACAACTTAAATATCTTGAAAGATATGATAAATATATCCCATATTTAGAAAATGTTACATTATTTTTCATTTTTTGTCCAAATTCAAGTTGAACAAGTTTTGCCTCTCGTTATCAAACACTAGCCTCCTGTTCAAAGGTAACTAAACAAACGGATACATATTCTCTTTTAACTAGGATATATATCATGTTATTTGACAATTTCTTTAAAAAGTATCCATATTCAGTAACAAAAATGCCAATTTTCCTGTTGATTATTTTTTATATAATGATTTATAATCCATGTGATGGTGCAGTATACAGTGCATATCAACGTGCTGCAGTCATCCGTCCGACCATCCGTCTGTCTGTTAAACTTTTCACTTATTCATCTTCTCCTCTGAAACCACTGAAGCAAATTTAACTAAACTTTACAGGAATGATGTATGGAAGGTCCCCTACAAAGATTGCTCATTTCGTTCCGATCAGATAAAAAACATGGTCTCCAGTGCAGAACTTAGGTTTAACATTGGACCCTATGGGAAAAATCACATTTTCATCTTCTGCTCTGTGAAGGCTGAAGCAAATTGAACCAAACTTTACAGGAATGATGTACTTAAGGTCCTTAACAAAGATGGCTCATTTTGTTCCGATCCGACGAAAAACATGGCGGCCAGCACGAAACATGGTTTAACATAGGACCCTATGTGAAAATCACATTTTCATCTACTCCTCTGAAACCACTGAAGCAAATTCAACCAAACTTTACAGGAATGTCGTATGGAAGGTCCTTTACAAAGATTGCTTATTTCGTTCCAATCCGATAAAAAACATGGCCTCCAGTGCAAAACTTAGGTTTAACATTGGACCCTATGGGAAAATCACATTTTCATCTCCTCTTCTGAAACCACTGAAGCAAATTCAACCAAACTTTACAGGAATGATGTATTGAAGGTCCTTTACAATGATTGCTGATTTTCTTCCAATCCGACGAAAAACATGGCCGCCAGCACGGAACATGGTTTAACATAGGACCCTATGGGAAAAAAAAACATTTTCATCTACTCCTCTGAAACCACTTAAGTAAATTCAACCAAACTTTACAGGAATGATGAATGGAAGGTCCTATACAATAATTGCTCATTTCGTTCTTACCCAATAAAAAACATGGCGGCCAGTTTGGAACTTAGGTTTAACATTGGACCCTTTGGGAAAAGTCACATTTACATCTTTTCTTTTGAAACTGCAGAAGCTACTCAACCAAACTTTACAGGAAGGATGAATAGAAGGTCCTTAACAAAGATTGCTCATTTCGTTACAATCCGTTAGAAAACATGGCTGCCAGCACGGAACATAGTTTATCATTGGACCCTATGGGAAAATCACATTTTCATCTACTCTTCTGAAACTACTGATGCAAATTCAACCAAACTTTACAGGAATGATGACTGAAGGTACTGTACAAAAATTGCACATTTCATTTCAATCCGACAAAAAACATTGCCTCAAGTACAGAACATAGTTTAACATTGGAGCCCAGTATGAGAAAACCATCCTTTTCATCATCTTCTCTCAAAACAATTAAAGCAAATTATACTAAATGTAGAGAAGGTCCTTCACAAAAATTACTCATTTCAATAGGATCAGACAAAACACACAGGTGCTAATTTAGAACATACCTAAACACCCTACCCCATTGGTAAAAAACTTAATCATGTTTGGTCATGCATGGCATAGAAGCATTTTGTCAGGTGAGCGATACAGGCTCAGTCTCTGAGCCTCTAGTTAATGCATTACATACATTGTACACGATGAAACTGTAGCCTTGGACACAGGTGATAAACTGTTCAATTATGCAAGACTCGGGTACAGGTAAATTTTGTTAATTGGTACAATCAACACAGCTGTCACTTATTTTACAGGTAGGGTCATAAATCATTCTTTGGTAACTTTAAAATGTTCATTAATTAGGTAAAATAATCGTCAATATTAGTAACTTCCCTTGAGTTCAGTAATTTTTAAAATGAGAACAAATTGTCAGACTATAGAGAGGATATTTCATTTGGTTTGATAACAACACGTGCTATTGAGAAAAATATGAAAAAGATCTTTATTCAAAATTAGTTTTTGCTTTGTCTTATGTCTTCTACATCTATTAAAATGATGCTTTTCACGTACATTATCAATATCAGGCAACATGCATAAAAATAGAGAAGCAAAAATAAGACAATAAATGTGTCGGGCTCTCCATAATTCACATTCTACACTGCCTAGTTACTTTCCGAAACAAAAAAAAAAAAATGTAAGTATATTATTCATCAAAAAGACGAATGGACAAGAAGTGAGGTCAGTAGATGCCTTAATTTTGTAAATTTAGCATATATTTAAATGTACTACATCCTCTAGAGTGACATCGAACTGTATATCATTCCCAAGTTGGGCCTTGTTACATTTTTAGCTCACCTGGCCTAAAAGGCCATGTGAGCTATTGCCATCACTATGTGTCCGTCGTCCCTCCGTCCGTCCATCAACAATTTCAAACATCTCCTCTGAAACCGCTAAGCCAAATTAAATCAAACTTGGCCTGAATCATCATCAGGGTATGGCTTCTCAAACTGATGTTCAGTTTGTCCCTTTGTCGAACAACATGGCCGCCATTGCTAAAAATAGAACATAGGGGGGTAAATTGCAGTTTTTTGGCTAATAACTCGAAAACCCTTACAGATATCAAAAATCTGACAAAGTAAAAATGATCAGCATGATGAGATCTATCCACTGTGCAATTTTGAAGAAAATCTGAAAACCCATCTCGGAGTTATAGCCCTTTTTCCGTTAAATTTTCAAAATTTTTGCATGTCTGTCCATCAACAATTTCAAACATCTTCTCCTCTGAAACTGTTAAGCCAAATTAAACCAAACTTGGCCTGAATCATCATCAGGGTATGGCTTCTCAAACTGATGTTCAGTTTGTCCCTCTGTTGAACAACATGGCTGCCATTGCTAAAAATAGAACATAGGGGTAAATTGCAGTTTTTGGCTAATAACTCGAAAACCGTTACAGATATCAAAAATCTGACAGGAGTAAAAATTATTAGCATCATGAGATCTATCCACTGCAATTTTGAAGAAAATCTGAAACCCATCTCGGAGTTATAGCCCTTTTTCCATTAAATTTTCAAAATTTTTGCATTTTTTATTTTTTATTTCAAAAAGTGTAACAGATAGAGGTCAAGTGTAAATTGCAAAAATGTTCAGCATATCAATCTCTACCCACCCTGAAATTTTGAAGAAAATCCATAAACCCTTGTAGGAGTTATTGCCCATTTTTCACTGAATTCTAAAAAAATTTCCTATTTTTTAGCTCACCTTGCTAATGCCAGGGTGAGCTTTTGCCATCACTATGTGTCCGTCGTCCGTCCGTCCGTCCGTTCGTCTGTCCGTCCGTCATCCGTCCGTCCGGCGTAAACTTTTCATTCAAAGATCTTCTCCTCTGAAACTACTAGGCCAAATGGAACCAAACTTGGCCACAATAGTCCTTGGGTGTTCCCCTACAAAAAAAGGTGTTTTTCAGGTCCGTGTAATATCCAAGATGGCCGCCAGTGGGAAACATAGTTTTAACATTGGACCCTTTGGGAAAACACATTCAAAGATCTTCTTCTCTGAAACTATTAAGCCAATTTGCACCAAACTTGGCCACAATAGTCCTTAGATGGTTCCTTACAAAAAAGATGTTTTTCAGGTCTGTGCGATATCCATAATGGCCGCCAGCTGGAAACATAGTTTTAACATTGGACCCTATTAGAAAACACATTCAAAGATCTTCTTCTCTGAAACTACTGAGCCAATGGGCACCAAACTTGGCCACAATAGTCCTTTGGTGGTCCCTTACAAAAAATGTGTTTTTCCAGTCTGTGCGATATCCAAGATGGCTGCCAGCGGGAAACATAGTTTTAACATTGGACCTATGGGTTAACACAATCAAAGATCGTCTTCTCTGAAACTACTGAGCCAATTGGCACCAAACTTGGCCACAATAGTCTATGTGGACCCCTGAAAAGAATTTTTTTTTCAGGTTCCCACTTTATCCAAGATGGCTGCCAGTAGGGAACATAGTTTAACATTGGACCAGTTTAACATTGGACCCCCATGAGGAACACTTACAGCGGTCTTCTCCCCTTAAAGTAATTGGGCATATTGGAACTATAGTTTAATTATATACATGTATATTGGCTCTTTAACATAAAATGAATATGTTAATCACTGACCAGGTGAGTAATACAGGCTCTTGAGAGCCTCTTCTTTTCTTTCTTTTTTGTGATGTGAACTAGGGCAAATATTTTTGCTTATATTTTGTAAATTCCATTATGATTTAGGACTTGTGAAAATTTTATGTAAACAAAGAACTTAAAAATTCAATGTTTAATGACCTTCATGGGCAACTGCACTATGTAAATCTGCAATTTGTGAAAAGATCATTAGACTTAAATTTTGCAGGTCTTTACACAGAACTCTTGAAACAAATTCAAACGATCTCCTAACGGCAGATAAACGATTTTTAAGAACGTATTTACCAATATTCGCTTTTCGGTATATAAGCTATATTATAAACATTTGTGCCGCATTGGATTCTTCCATTTACTGTACCATGATATTACATTTCGAGGTTCTCGGAGTTCTTCATATTGAAGCTGCATAGATGGTTGCCACTGGCGGGATTTTCTTTATTGGCGGGAATTCCATTCGATAAGGACGCCATTGCTGAAAAACGTAAAATTGAACAAGCAGATGACACATCAGTTTCATGGTTTATTCAAATGGTATCTCACCGATAAAGAGATCCGCTAAGAACAATCCATATTTTAATGGATACATACAAGTACAAAGCAGACGTCTACCAGAAAATAGTTTGTTTCGATGTACAAAAGCACGCCACCTTAAATCAGGCTGAAATGAGGAAGAGTCCTGTGAAACTTTAACAGATTACCCAGGTTCCTAACAGGGAGGATGGTACTAAATCAGACATCCTAATAAACTCAAGATCATTGGTGCAGACCACGAGACAACTCAACTTTAAATTTCATGCCAAAACAGAACTGGTTATACAGAAAAAAAAAACATTGAGGAGATCAATGACATCCCAGAAAGGAATACTGTAAGTTGAATAATCTTTTCTTATACTTATCATTAGGTTATGATTGGGGGGGTGGGGGATGTCCCTTTCTTGAAATCCTCACTTTGCAAATTGGCGATTTCAGAAATAATCAGTATCCACCCCCCCCCCCGCCAGGGAAGAGGTTGGAATTTCAGACAAATTTTTTGCTCCAAAACCTTATCAAAAAACCTGGACTATTTAGAATGTGTATAGAAGGAATTCCACACTTTTTTCCAAAAATTCCTAATTTCTTCCATGGAAATGATGTTTTTTTTTTTATGGAACTTCTTCCATGGGGGGGGTTGGGATACACAAAATTTCTGAAATAACCCAATAATTTACAAAGAATCAAAACAACCTTGCTTTCTCTGCCTCACCGAAATTTTTTTTTTAACATTTCCCACTTCGTACCCAATTTTTTTCCTCTTTTCAGGTGCACTTCTTTGTGACAATTCCACTTTTCACTCTCTCACACCGTTCAGAGCGATAAGCAAAATTTGGATGTACATGTAGCTTAATGATCCGTGTAAAAGTGATCCTATTGTTAAGCCAGTTGAAAGAGTTCCATTATTTGGCACCTCTTTCAATATATTATTATTTATACAATATCAATTAAATCGGTGTGAAGGATGACTAGAGTAGTAGTCGGAAACAAAGTGTACCATGGGTAAAATCTGTCGCAAAAGAAAATAATGGAGTGGGAAGATGTCAGTCCTGTCATGCCTGAACACACTTTCAGGTGTCTTATTATCTTTTCTTACTAATATGGATAAAATTAAGATTTCATTAAACTCACTTGTAAGATACAAAGAAAAAACTACAAAACAATTCGTTAACACAAAAAAACAAAATTAAGACCATTTATATAAAACGAGAAGAGAATACTGGAAATCAATTTGATAATATGGAAAAAAAAAAAGAAAGTAAGAACATTTTATAAAACTACTGTATTATGATATTGGAAAAAGCAGCATAATTGATTATAGCTGTCTGATTATTTTTTTCCCACAGCTCATCACTAATCATACATGTTACAGTCTGTAGATATATCAAACATCAGTATTGTGGCCCCGCCCGTTTCTATAACAGGGGCCAAAAAGGGCAAAATTAGGTGTTTTCATATATTTGGCTGTAGAATATTTATTATTTATCAGATTTTGATGGGGTTTCTTTCACTGTGCTCCTGAGAAAATTTCCAATCTGGATTATGCCAACAGAATCCCGTCGCATGTACTGTTCATGAGATAAATGGGGCCCAAAAGGGGCGATTCTCAAAAAAATATTTTTTTTAATTTTTAGTCCGATTTTGATGGTTTTTTGCAATGGATACCTAATGAAAAACTAACATATCGCTGGATCATCAGATTTTTAGGGCCCCGCATCGAGATGCGGGTGCCCTATAGTTTTCACTTTGTCTCTCTGTCTGTCCGTCTGTCTGTCCGTCAACAATTTTTTACGTCACAGATTTCTTGGCTTCTATATGTGGGAATTATTTGAAATTTGGTCTGAAGCATGGAAATGATGAGTTGTATTGTGTAAGCAGTTTTCAAGTTTGTCTGGCGCCCACTTCCTGTTTGCCAATACTTTGAATTTTTACTAAAAACCAAATTTTCGTCGCAGATTTCTTGGCTTCAACTGGAGGGAATGATATGAAATTTGGTCTGAAGCTTGGAAATGATGAGTCGTATTGTGTAAGCAATTTTCAAGTTTGTCGGACATCCACTTCCTGTTTACCGATACTTTGATTTTTACTATAAACCTAATTTTCAGTCAAAGATATTTTGGTTTCTATTGAAGGGAATGATTTGAAATTTGGTCTGAAGCTTTGAAATGATGAGTTGTATTGTGTAAGCAATTTTCAAGTTTGTCAGGCTCCCACTTCCTGTTTGCCGATACTTTGAATTTTTACTAAAAACCAAATTTTCGTCGCAGATTTCTTGGCTTCAACTGAAGGGAATGATTTTAAATTTGGTCTGAAGCTTAGAAATGATGAGTTGTATTGTTTAAGCAATTTTCAAGTTTGTCGGGCGCCCACTTCCTGTTTGCCGATACTTTGAATTTTTAAAAAAAGAACAAACAAATTTTCGTCACAGATTTCTTGGCTTCAACTGGAGGGAATGATTTGAAATTTTGTTTGAAGCTTTGAAATGATGAATTGTATTGTGTAAGCAATTTTCAAGTTTGTCGGACATCCGCTTCCTGTTTGCTGAGACTTTGAATTTTTACTAAAAGTTAAATTTCCGTAACAGATTTCTTGGGTTCTACTGGAGGGAATGATTTGAAATTTGGTTTGAAGCTTTGAAATGATGAGTTGTATTATGAAAATTGTTTTCAAATTTGTCGAACATCCACTTCCTGTTTGCCAATACTTAGACTTTTTACTATAAACCAAATTATCTTCAAAAGATTTTTTAATTGTTGATGAGTTTTAACAAACTTCGTGATCAATACAGCAATTAGTAGTGAACTAAGTAACAATTATTTTTAGGGCCCGAATTCAAATGCGGGTGCCCTATAGTTTTCACTTTGTCTGTCTGTCTATCTGTCCGACTGTCCGTCACCAATTTTTTCTGTCAGTTTTCTTGGCTCCTACTGGAGGGAATGATTTGAAATTTGGTCTGAAGCTTGGAAATGATGAGTTGTATTGTGTAAGCAATTTTCAAGTTTGTTGGACATCCACTTCCTATTTGCCAATACTTTGATTTTTTACTATAAACCAAATTTTCCGTCAAAGGTTTCTTGGCTTTCACTTGAGGGAATGATTTGAAATTTGTTCTGAAGCTTGGAAATGATGAGTTGCATTGTGTAAGCAATTTTCAAGTTTGTGGGGCGCCCACTTCCTGTTTGCCGATACTTTGATTTTTTACTATAAACCAAATTTTCCGTCAAAGATTTCTTGGCTTTCACTTGAGGGAATGATTTGAAATTTGGTCTGAAGCTTGGAAATGATGAGTTGTATTGTATACGCAGTTTCCAAGTTTGTAAAACGTCCACTTCCTGCTTGCCAATACTTTGACTTTTTACTGTTAACCAAATTTACATCATAAGATTTATTAACTTTTATTGGCTTTCAGCTAAGAAATGATGGGTTTGGTAAACCTTCAAGAAATCACTATATCCAGCAAATTACTGTCTCAACACATTTGTGTGTCAAACAGAATTTGAATCCACACTTACCTGAAATTGACTTTTGCCCCAAGTTTCAGGATTGAAATTGCGGGGCACTTCCAAAAACGCCAGTTTTCTGTATCTAGTTTATATCTCATTTCCTTTCCAAGCTATAAGGGGTCAAAGGGGCAAAAATTGCAATTTTTAAAAATATGTAAAATTGTTATTTTTTTATCGTATTTCGATGGGATTTTTTTCTTTGGATTCCTCTTGTTGTAAGCTTTCGGTAGTATGTTGACAGATTTGGCATAGCTCTTACCGTTTTGGAGCTATAAGGGATCAAAGGGGCCAAAATTGCAACTTTTCAAAATATGTAAAATTTTTATTTTTCATCGGATTTCGATGGGATTTTTTGCTTGGATTCCTCTTGTTGTAAGTTTTCGGTGGTAAGTTGACAGATTTGGTGTAGCTCCTACCGTTTCTGAGCTTTCAGGGGTCAAAGGGGCCAAAATTTAAATTTTTCAAAATAAGTAAAAAAATTTATTTTTCATAGGATTTTGCTGGGATTTTTTTCTTTAGATGCTTTTTGTTGTAAGCTTTCCATAGCATGTCAGTGGATTTGGAGTAGCTCTACACATTTCCGAGATATAAGGGGTCAAAGGGGCTACAGTTTGACAACAGATTTAAGGTAACATCTTTACTATGTCCACATTCATTTTGTGTCAACGCTTGTCCATTTAAACCCCTTTTCAAGTTGCTGCGGTCGTATCATGCTGCGTTTAGTGTAGCTCTTTATTTCTTTTCCTCTGAAGCCAAAAATATTTAGATCTATATACATGGTGTACATGTATACAAATGTCTTTACTGAAATAATTTATTGTTACCGTATTCCTAGTATTAAGCGCCCAGGGTGCTTAGAAATTTGAAAAGTATTAAGTACGCCACAGACCATGTTAAAAAAAAGTGCTTATTACGAAAATCTTCGATTTTTCCTAAGTATACAACTCAATCATTGTGAAAATGTTTTAACCTTTACCTCATAATCTTTGATGCACGGGAGAAAAGAATTAGAAGGATGCTACATTTGATCATCCAAATGATTGACATGAAAACTCCATTGTTTATAACTGGAAACTCAGATACACGAGAATAATACCCATGCACAAATGATAAAAACAAATCAATAATGGAATACATATGAAATAAATACGGAATTTACCGTTATAGTGGGATTTTTGAGGGGGCACTGAAGGATTTCAATCGAAATTAAGGTTGGGGGTGTTTATAGCAGCAGGGGTACTTAATACAAGGAATACAGTATATTATTTTCCCAATTTGACTTTTCCATCACACTTTCTCAGCAATGGCACTTGACAGCCACTTGATAGTGCGTCTCCCCTTTTCCGCTATATACTACTTCCTGTTTACCTCCTTATTGAGTGTTTATGTCGATCCGTCACACATTAATTTCATCTTATTTTTCTCTGCAACTCTGTGAGTCAGTGCTTGTATTGTGTCAACGCTTAAATTGTATTGTGTCCACACCTGTACAATGTATTGTGTCCACTCACACTTAAATTTGCACTTACCATATTGATTCAGAGTTTAATGAGCTGGGGTATGAGTGGCTGCCATTCGGCAACAGCTTATGTTTTGCAGTACTACTGGATTCCTATGAAAATTTTGTTTTTCTTTATTTTTGATTTCTCCAGATTTTAAGCTTTTTTTGGACTGATTGGAGTCATGAGGATATGTCTCCATTATCCACAATTCCTAAACAGCTTTGTAATTTTCAAATAAACTTGCAGGAATGCCAATTAGTATATATTGCAGATCTGCACCATGCATTTTATTTTGCAATAATTTTGTTTGTGTTTTTGTTTTGTTTTTTTTCAGATTTCCATCTTTTCAGTGGACTTTGTCATTTTACCTTATTGGGGACTTTGGGTGTGCCTTTATTATCCACAATTTCTCCTTAAACTGCTTTGTATTTTTCAACCAAACTTGCATGAATGCTTCAGTATATATTTTGCATGAATGCATCAGTATATATTGTATATGTATTGTGCACTATGCATTTTGTTTTTCTTTAGATTTGATTTTTCAGATTTTTCAGAGTCTTAATACCAAACTGACATAATGTTTGGTATTAAGACTATACCACCATGAGTTGCTTTTGATTAGAAAATATCAGTTATTCAAGTTACACATTTATTTTGTAGATCTCCATATTTTCAAAAGTAATAAAAAAATATGAACCTACAGTCCAAGAACTCAGAGGACAATTAATGCATAGACAAGACTTGGTTGTGGGAGATCAAACTGGAACAATAACTCTTACACTATGGGACCAACTTGTAAAGCAGGAAATACTGATTGACCAATCCTACAATATTGAGAATGTGTCTACAAGAATCAAAAATGGGGAAAAAACACTTACAACAACTAAACAGTCAATAATTTCACAAGCAGAAGTTGAAATCCAAGAAGTCAAACACACCAATGACTTAGATCAATCAGTAAATGTAGAGGCTCATGTTCTGAATGTTTGCATTAAAACCTGTATGATGTGCCCATCATGCAAACAAAAAAACACACTCGAGTCTGCCAGTGCCTATGTTAGATGTCGAATGAAGCACAAAGTAGCAGCCTTATGTTGCTCCCTTATTGGAACTATAAATTTCCAGCGTGTTGACAACCAGGATATCTTGAAACTCACAGTTTTCAACTCTGTTCTTTGTTGTAAATTATTTGATTAAAGAACAAAAAGAAGAATTAAAAAATGATGTCGACAGCTTCGAAAATTTCCTCCTTGATAAGGACAAAATGAGGGTACAGTATTCAGTAAACAATTACATTAAGGGAATTTTGAAATACGCTATCTATAGAGATGTGTAAAAAGTATTAATACTGATGTTTTTATGCCCAAGGGGCATAAAGTGTTACCCCAATTGACTTTGACCTATCTTTTATACTTGAATGACATTGTTGAATTTCTGGCTTTATGTCCATTTCTTAATGACTATGTTACGTTACGATGATCTGTAATCAAATTAATCCCTCTGCTTAGTACTACATGATTCATAGGTAATTTTATAACCTGACCTGTTTTTTATGCTTCATTTACTTTAGTTGAAATATTATACAGCCACTAGTGAGTGGGTGGTATATTGGAATACCCTTGTCTGTCTGTCCGTGTGTCTGTATGTCTGTCCGAAGTTACATGCACTTTTTCTCAGCTACTGCTGGGTTGATTTATTTCAAATTTGGTATTTGACTTTATATATAGGGGGAATGCATCTTTAGCTAGCAATTTTTTTCACCCTATGATATCAACTTCCTGTTTGGCAAGACTTGACCATTTTTCCCTTTAAGGTGAAAATTTTTGTCGCACTTTTCTCAGCTACTGCTGAACCGATTTATTTCAAATTTGGTATATGACTTTATATATAGGGGGAATGTGTTGTAAACGATTTTGATCACCTTATGATATCAACTTCCTGTTTGGCAAGACTTAGCCATTTTTCCCTTTATTGACAAACATTTTGATATAAAAGAGATATAATATGAAAATAATAGGAGTGGGAGTATACCTAGTACGACAACATATGCGACCTCATGTTTTCGTTAAGGTCTATTACCATGATTACTAAGAAATATTTATCAAAAAATTATCTGTAATATTTATTAAATCATCTGTAACGGTACTTCCTGATTCCATCACACTGCAGTGACAGGGAACTAATTTCATGCCCAATTGACTTGGGTTGTCTGTTGCAATACATATATTGGCTGGGCATCTGCGTCTCAAAGACACATTCTCTAGTTTCATTATATATTTCATATATATCCCCTTTTTTTTTCAAAACATTATTATGAAGTCATTTGGCATAAGATTTCAATAAAATGTTCACCACTAAATATAGAATTTCGTAATTTTATTGAATAATTTTGTGTTGTATTTTTCCATTGTGTTTAAATCGGTTTTCCAAAAAATACAACATTGTACAGATGAGAAAATAATATCCAAACATACAACAAAACTTGACATATTTCTTAGCTATATGGTGCAAATTTTAAAGAAATAAAAACTGGCTTCACAATTTCTTGCAAAAAGTGTGGTTTTGTATAAAATATAAAGTGAAAAAACTCCTTGTCCCAGTACTTTTTGCACATCTCTGTAGATCGTCATTGAATTCACAGAATGTGCTATAAGATGTGACTGAAAATTTTGATAATACTATTGTCAATTTTGTGCTCAACATTTTTTTACTAGATCTACATATTTTCATGAAGACAAGTTGCATTGAAATCCTTAGTGTAATTCCTGTTCTTGTGCAAAGATGCACCTTGTAAATACTTTTAATTTTTGTATTTGTTGACTATTTTCTTGTTCTTGATTACTGAATTAATGTCTGGCCATACATGTGGTAGTTGTATAGAATTTGTCTATTAAGTGGTGTTTTCTTTTTTATACCTTGCACAACAAAGTTGCAGATGGTACATGTATTATATTTTTTAAATGCTGTGTCAGTCAATCTGTAAGAAGAAATGTACCATAACTTTTTATGAGTATGATAAACACCTACATGACTTAAAAGAATTTTTCCCCTGTTCAGTATTATTTTCTTAGTATTCTGAACACAGTATTGAGTAAACAATCAGATAAGCTGAACATAGGGTACATCTAGCTTACATTTGGTTTATTACTGTGAGGGGTGTATAATTTGCATGTACAGTTCATTTATGTTCAGTTGATAACTTGTCTAAGAAATTTAAGAAAAATACATTTCTTCCCCAACAATTCCACAGTGAAAAAGTTAACACCAATTCAATAATTAAAAAAACACATTAGCAAATATATAACTGCTAATTATTACTTTATTTCTTCATGCATGTAAGACTTCCAAGAATAACTGAAGAATTACATTGACATCCCTAGTGTAATTGTGCAAAGATGCACCTTGTGAATACTTAATTTTTGTATTTTGGTTCTTGATTACTGAATTAACCCTTTATCTACTACAGCTTAACTGCTGAATCACAACTCTATTTATATCTCTTATCAGTTACTGATGCTTGTTTCCAGGGTGAATACTGCAGCATCAAAATTGCTGACTACATAAAATGTAAATAATTACCTGTTGTTTATAAAAATGTATATTTTCATTATTCTGTTACTCAGATTCCCCAGAGAAAAGTCCTGTGTGATCACACATGGGATCTCAGCTGAGTCACATCCGTGATAACAGCCGTGATAGGCGTGAAAAAATTGTGGGATATTTGATGGGATATCAGCTGTGATTTTCTAAAATCACACCTGTGATTCCTCATTTCTCACCTGGGATCACAGATGTGATTTTAGTTTTCCCAGCTGGGATCTTGACGAGATCCCACCTGAGATCATGCCAAATTTCACACAATTTTATCCCACCTGTGATCTCGGCTGTGATATTGTCAATCTCAGGTGTGATTATTGCAAAATTAATCCCATCTGTGATATTGGTTGTTAAATTTTCAATTTTTTTTCTATCCAAATTCAGACTGTTTCTTCATGATTAACAGCTTTCTGAGGAGGGGTGTTATTCAAGGGAGAGTCACTTAACATATATGTAGGTACAGGTGTGCAGACAGTCAAATTTAAACCAACCCTTTCCATATATTTTGCCAATGTAAAAAAGGAAACCCTCTATAGCTTTTATATATGTATATTTTTGAAATACAATTTATTTGATAATGTTGTATATTGTTTATAATTATCTGAATATTAATTTTGTGGTTAAGTGTATAATTGGATGTTGTAATTTGCTATCTTATGACATGCCTGAAGAAGTAATTCAGACCCACTGATATATGTCTTCTGATATTTCTTATCTACATCACATATTATATTTCAGACCTGAAAAACTGACCCTTTTGTCAGCATCTCCGTACCTATCATAAACTTCTCCAGGAAGTTACTAGTACATATCCCTTCCCAGTATTATTTCTATATTTTTTTCAATTTTCAATTAAATATTGTAAATTCCAGCTTTTAATCTTGTGCATGGATTTTTTAAGCATTCCACAACCTTGGGTAAAAAGCTTGATCAAGTCTTTCCCAAATGTTCATAATATTTTTGCATAAAACTCCCTTTTCCCAAAATACT
>MJUU01061075.1:20289-45413 GCA_002080025.1 Modiolus philippinarum
ATCCAAGATGGCCGCCAGCGGGGAACATAGTTTTAACATTGGACCCTATGGAAAAGACATTCAAAGATCTTCTTCTCAGAAACTACCAGTCCAATTATAACAAAACTTAGTCACAACGGTCCTTAGATGGTCCCCTCCAAAAAAGATATCCAGCAGGTCTGTACCTCATTCAAGATGGCTGCCAGCAGGGAACATAGTTTTAACATTGGACCCTATGGAAAAAAAGACAGTCAAAAATCATCTCAGAAACTACTAGTCCAATTATAACCAAACTTAGTCACAATGGTCCTTGGATGGTCCCTTCCAAAAAGGGTATCCGACAGGTCCGTACCTAATCCAAGATGGCCACCAGCTGGGAACATAGTTTTAACATTGGACCCTATGGAAAAGACATTCAAAGATTTTTTTCTCAGAAACTACCTGTCCAATTATAACTAAACTTAGTCACAATGGTCCTAGATGGTCCCTTCCAAAAAAGGTATCCAACAGGTCCGTACCTAATCCAAGATGGCCGCCAGCGGGGAACATAGTTTTAACATTGGACCCTATGGAATATAACATTCAAAGATCTTCTTGTCCAATTAGAACCAATCTAAGCCACAATGGTCCTTAGGTGGTCCCACCCAAAAAATGTATCTGGTAGGTCCATGCCTCATCCAAAATGGCCC
This sequence comes from Modiolus philippinarum, assembly GCA_002080025.1. NCBI lineage: Eukaryota > Metazoa > Mollusca > Bivalvia > Mytilida > Modiolidae > Modiolus > Modiolus philippinarum. The sequence goes on from MJUU01061075.1 coordinate 20,958, forward strand.
CCATCTGGAACATAGTTTTTACATTGGCCCTATTGATTTTAAGGGGAACCTCTGCCCAAATTTTTGAATTTTTATTTGAAAAGTGGTCTGCATGTTTTAATTTCAGCACTATGTATTACTTTAATTATAAGGGGAACCAGTGCCCAAATTTTTTTTGAGTGGTGTTCTGTTATGGGTTGGATGGTGGATCTTTTGGTTGCCATGGAAACCAAACAAGATTACTGTAATTTTAGAAAAAAAAGTATTCTGCTAAATGTTATTTTTCATTTTTCCTATTGGAAATGCCTTTTATCTATGGCAGCCATGGTCGAGGTGAGCGATACAGGCTCTTGAGAGCCTCTTGTTATACCTTGCACAACAAAGTTGCAGAAGGCACATGTATTATATTTTTTAAATGCTGTGTCAGTCAATCTGTAAGAAGAAATGTACTATAACATTATATGAGTATGGATGGTGTGCTAATGACCTTTTTTCCTCACTCCAATTGACTGCTTATTTTGTCACCTGTGTTCATGCAGTGGCCACATTTAGGAATCTGTCGTCTTGCGTCCGTCATTGTCGTCTGATGTCAGCATCACAAAAAACTTCTGTCACATTTTTCTCAGGAACCACATATCCCAGCCTTATGCAATTTAGCTTGAAGTATCACTGTGGGACCTATACCATGTAAGAGAGTTCGGGATCTGTTGTGCCCACTTCCTGTTTGACAAAACTTAGAATAATTTTTGCGTTTTGAAAATTTCAGTCGCATTTTTCTCAGGAACCATATATCACACCCTTCTTCAATTTGACATGGAGTATTACTATGGGACCTGTACAGTGAAATAGAGTTGGGAATCTCTCCCATGCCCACTTCCTGTTTCACAGAACTTAATTAGAATATTTTTTGCTTTTGACGTCACAAAAAATTGCTGTCACATTTTTGAAAATGGAAACTTCTTCAGTTCAGCATGGATTATCAGTATGGGCACCTTTATCCTGTAAGAGAGTTTGGAATCTCTCATATTCCTACTTCCTGTATGATGAAACTTAAAATATTTTTTGGCGTCAGCATCACTAACAATTTGTAACTTTTTTCTCAGGAACTACTTATCCCAGTCTTTTGCAATTTGGCATGCAGTATCAGTATTGGGACTTATTTTGGCTCTTTTCATGCCCACTTCCTGTTTGACAAAACTTGGAATATTTTTTCTGTCTTGAAAATTTCTGTCACATTTTTCTCAGGAACCACACATCCCAGCCTTATGCAATTCAACATGGATTATCAGTATTGGGATGTATATTTAAGAAAAATAGAAAATGTTTATACATTTTTCTGTTGCCTGCTGTAATCACATTAGGCATGCAGAGATCACTATCTGTTGTTTATCAGTACGAGATCTAGAATTCCTTCAAAACTGTTTTCCAAATTCCAACCAAACTCTGGATATCTTATCCATATGCTCCTGTATACATACAAAGGGATAGTATACTTGAAATTTTGGCCAAACCAAACTTAAGATTTTAATTTATTCATTTTATTTGGAAGCACATCATTACAGATGACGCATGGTACATCCATCTGTGGACAGCATAACTTTAATTCTAGTGGACAAATCAGTATCAAATTTTAGTATTATTTTCTTGGCACACATGTTAGTCCAGGTTCTAATTTCAAATTCCTTGCCTGTAAGCTTTTAGATAGTAGTCAACAGATATTGGGTAGGTCTTCCTGTTTCCATTCAAAAAAGCATCAAAAGGGCTGATGTTTATTTTCCCTAATTTGTGTCCAGCTAATTAATGTGTCAAGCTCCTTATTGTGTCCATCAAATTATAATTACTGTTTCAATTTCTTTACTGTGTCCACATTCATTTTACGCTTGTTCAAATATCAGAAGTCAACATGCTGCAATCGTATCATGCTGCGCACAGCATAGGCCTTTATCTACTTTTATTTTTTTTTCAATAATATATATAGTTGTTAAATTGTGCAAGGCATGCTATTACTTTATGGTATTATTTTACCTTAAATGTAAATCTAGTCAGTAAAAATCAATAAATATTATACAGAACTTCTTGTATACATTAGCCTTCTAACCATTGTCATGGATATTGTACATATTTGTCTGCAAGTTTAAATCTTCACCACTCGCACCTGTCATCGGATGACTTTAAGTTTTCAGATATTACAAAAAATCAACAAACATGGTTTTATTTAAATAAACAGTAACTTTGGTATCTTGTGACTTCATATTTATTCAACATGTTAGAATGAGATTTATTATACCCCACACAACAAAGTTCGAAGGGTATAATGTTTTTGACCTGTACATCCGTCGGTCAGTCAGTCCGTCCATCAGTCAATCCTCTTCTTGTGAGCGCAACTCCTCTGCAACTGTTTGACGGATTGGTTTCATATTTGATAGGAAAGAAATTAGCGGTCGCCCAGTCGCCCGTGGCCCCTAGATTTCCGGCTGGGCGAACGTTTTTCCTAGTCTTGCTCGCCCATTTGGCAACTAGACAATTTTGAAACAGTTGGGTAAACGTGTGATAACGGGTATTTCTAAAGAATACAGTGCCGGGTTCTCTCACTCTAAAAACATAATTACGATTGGTTAACATCGCGGTGGTGACTCCCTAACCGTTTGGTGCATAGTTCGTATCTACTCGGTCATCTTCCTCCACCTACAGTACATTGGTAATGGACGAGAAGTTACGAATGTATTTTCATGATATGTCTGAAAACCAAAGTACAAGAAGTGTTATGAATTGACGACATTTTGATATTCCGTCAAAAAAATTTAACATATATTGCGCAAAAATGTGTGAAAAAATATTGTGTAAACACAATATTAGTAGGTCCTTCATACTACCAACAATGTATTGATTTCCCGATTGATTTTTACTTTTATTCAAAATACCGGAAAAAATGCAGACCCGTTCCGTTAAGCTTCCGAAATTATGACATTCATTTTGTTTTGGTTCAAAATGTGGAACTTTATGAGTGGGGTTAAGGAACCCAAAAAACGTAAATCCCAAGACGATAAAAGGGAGTATTCTAAAGAATATGAAAAAACAAAAAGGACAAGGTCGTATCTAAAAGAATGTGAACAGAGGCGACCATGGCTTAGAGATGGGGAAAACAGGATGACCTATAAAATATGTCAGGAATTTTCAAAGGATAAAACAAATAATTTGTTCCTTGAAGGCTGTAAAAGTTACAAATCAGATAGCATTATCGTCTTGGGATTTACGTTTTTGGGTCCCTTAACCCCACTGACTAGTTGACTTTTTATATTATTTGTGTTGTATCATCAGCAGTATGGATGTTTATTGTTTGTAAAAACTGAATAAATATTGTTCTTCTGATATTATTTCACTGCCAACAGTCTGAGATTCTAACTTCTTTTTTTTAAAGAGTTAAAATACTCTTTTAAATAGCTTCATCTTATAGACAGGGTTGGATGTTATTTTAGTACTAGTAAATGCTTTGTATTTATTTTCATTCCCATGTATCACAAACCACTAGAGTATCTTCATTATACTTCCATTAACAATAGTTATACTCACACAAAAATCACAACAAACCAATTGAAAAGAATACAAGTCATATTGAAACATCAGCATTTTACGTTCAAATCTGGGCCCCTAGAATTTGGGCTGGGCCCCTAGAAATTTAAAGTTAGGGGCCCAGCTGGCCCCTGGAGGAAAAAAGTTAATTTCTAACCCTGATTGGTCATGATGTGCACACGTGCATACTCTATCGCCATGTTGATCGAACAATTTTTGGATAAGAGTTATGGGGCTTTGACCATTTTTCCACTCAATTACAAAAATACATCTCGTTAGGGCAACTCCTCTGCAACCGCTTGACGAATTGGTTTCATATTTGTTAGGATTGTTGGTCATGTATGCAGATGTGCATACTCCACCGCCATGTTATTCAAACAGTTTTTCTAAGAGTTATGGGACTTTGACCGTTTTTCCAGTAAATTACAAAAATACATCTCGTTAGCGCAACTCCTCTGCAACCGCTTGACCAATTGGTTTAATATTTGGTAGGAATATTGTTCATGATGTGTAGATGTGCATACTCCACCGCCATATTGATCAAACAATTTTTGTTAGAGTTGGACACTTAAATTTTCACTTGCCATATTGATTCAGGGTTCAATGAGCGGGGATATAACTGGCTGCCATTCGACGACAGCTCTTGTTTACCCAGTATTATCAACACTTCATCACAATAGTCCATCCATTGACCCTTTTTAGAATTATGTCCCTCAGGTAACAAGAGGGCCCAATTAAGAAAATACCTAGGTAGTTTAACATTAGATCCTATGGAAATGCTTTCAAAGATCTACTCTGAAACCACATGGCCAGTTGGAACCAAACTTGGTCACATTAGTCCTTTGAAATTATATCCAACAGGTTCACATCTCGTCAAAGATGGACACAATGTCCTACATAGGTTTACATTTGTCCCCATAGGAAAGCATATTCAAGTTTCTAATTTTGAAACTACCCAGTAAATTAGAATGATGTTTGATCACTATTGTCCTTGCATGGACCCATTTAAAAATTGTATACGTTAGTTGCAACTCCTATCAAAGATGGTCGCTAACAGAAAACAGTTTAACATTTGGTACCATTTGGAAAAATATATCTGAAACCACTAGGTCAATTGCACCCAAACTTGACCACAATGGGCCTTCAGTGATTTCTTTAAAAATTGTTTCTATCAGGTTTCCCTCTTCCAAGATAGCAGCCAATGGCTTAATGCAGTACCTGTTTCATTGTTTAACGGTGATTCCTATAGCAAAACATACAAAAAATCCATTACTTGACCAGTGGTTCTTGGATGGAACTGTTTAAAAAATTTGTCCTCCAAGTCGATATATTGAAGATTGCAAACAATAGAGAACATAGCAACTTTGGACCCTATGGGAACAATTTTAAAGATCTTCTGTTTAACTGTTGGACCACTTAGAACTTACCTTGATTAGAATAGCCTTCAAATTTCTCAGGCAGCAACAGGTTTGCATCCACTCCCAAGATAAATGCCACCACAGAACATAGTTTAATGTTGCGTCATTTTGGAAGAAGTATTCAAAGATCTCTGAAATAACTTGGCTATTTGGATGTTCCTTAAATGGACCTCTTAAAAATTAAGTGATTTACTAATGTTCAAATACTAACAGTCAGGTGAGCGATACAGGCTCTTGAGAGCCTCTTGTTGGATTATGGCTTTCCATATTATTATACCCCCCGCAACGAAGTTGGGGGGGTATACTGGAATCACCATGTCCGTCCGTCTGTCCGTCCGTAGACATTTTTTGTCCGAAGCTTATCTCGGGAACCTTTCTGAATTGACTTTTCAAATTTTGTCAGAATGTTAGTAACTATAAGTACTTGTGCACCTCCTATTTTCAGATTGATTCATAAATTTTTAACAAAGTTACAGCACTTTGTAGATTTCTCCTACTTAGTCTGTATTGAAAATTTGTCCGAAGCTTATGTCCGGAACCTTTGTGAATTGACTTTTCAAATTTTGTCAGAATGTTAGTCACTATAAGTACTTGTGCACCTCCTATTGTCAGATTGATTCATAAATTTTTAACAAAGTTACAGCACTTTGTAGATTTCTCCTACTTAGAGTCTATATTGCAAATTTTTCTGAAGATTTGTCCGAAGCTTATCTCGGGAACCTTTCTGAATTGACTTTTCAAATTTTGTCAGAATGTTAGTTACTATAAGTACTTGTGCACCTCCTATTTTCAGATTGATTCATAAATTTTTAAGAAAGTTACAGCACTTTGTAGATTTCTCCTACTTAGAGTCTATATTGAAAATTTAAAAGGTAGGCTAAAAAGGTTTCCCCAACATTTTCCCTATCGAGTAGCAAAACATCTCTCTGATAAATAGTTCTAATGAGTCTATGTCTTTATCAAAGGATTTCTCTGTGCCTTCCTCTTATTTTAAGTTGCCTCAAAGTTACCGTGGACTATTGGAGTACCCCCATGGTATGTTTCTACGTCTTTAACTGTGCAGGGTAGGATCATCAACAGGAAGCAGGGGGTATAAATTTGTGGCCCATCAGGTCACAGTTACATCTAGTTTGATTTTAATGCTACTGATGAGAGGTTTCTCCTTGAAACGTGTATAGCATTTCGAAATTCACCGTTTTTATGCAACTTCGGTATTTTTAGCTCACCTGGCTAATGCCAGGGTGAGCTTTTGCCATCGCTTTTGCGTCTGTCGTCCGTCCGGCGTAAACTTTTCATTCAAAGATCTTCTCCTCAGAAACTACTGGGCCAATTGGAACTAAACTTGGCCACAATAGTCCTTGGATGGTCCCCTACAAAAAGGATGTTTTTCAGGTCCGCACGATATCCAAGATGGCCGCCAGCGGGAAACATAGTTTTAACATTGGACTCTATGGGAAAGCACATTCAAAGATCTTCTTTTCTGAAACTACTGAGCCAATTGGCACCAAACTTGGCCACAATAGTCATTTGGTGGTCCCTTACAAAATAGGTGTTTTTCAGGTCTGTGCTGTATCCAAGGTGGCAGCCAGCGGGAAACATTGTTTTAACATTGGAACCTATTGGAAAACTCATTCAAAAATCTTCTCCTCTGAAACTGCTGATCCAATTGGAACCAAACTTGGCCACAATAGTCCTTAGGTGGTCCCTACAAAAAAGATGTTTTTCAGGTCCACGCTATATCCAAGATGGCCGCCAGCGAGGACCATTGATTTAATATTGGACCCTATTGGAAAAAGGCATTTATAGATTTTCTCCTCTGAAAATTCTGAGCCAATTGAAACCAAACTTGTCCACAACAGTCCTTAGATAGTCCCCTGCAAAAAAGGTGTTTTTCAGGTACGGGCTATATCCAAGATGACAACCAGTAGGAAACATTGTGTTAACATTAGACCCTATGGGTAGACACATTCAAAGATCTTTTTTACTTCAACAGCTTAGCCTGTTGGAACCACAATAGTCATTGGATGGTACCCTGTGGAAAAAGGAACTTGGACCCAACTGAAACAATTTCAAAGGTCTTGTCAGCTGTGACCACTTGGCAAAATGGAACCATGGTTTAATTTAGATCCATTAACATTGACTGTCTATGTAAGCCAGGGTCCAGGTCACGAGCGATACAGGCTCATGAGAGCCTCTTGTCATCTCCAAAACTATAGAAGATGAAGGTTAAGTGTAAATTGATGAAATGTTTTCCATGCTGTGGCGACTTCAAAACTGATGTTGAAAATTGTTCCTTGACCGCCATTTTCAAAATGGCCGCCTAAAAAGGCGGGAAAATTCAACATTGTCTGATTTCAATGAAATTTGGTTTCCAAATAGATATTGATGTTGCAACTTCAAAACCGGTATTGATAATTGTTTGTTGACCGCCATTTTCAAAAATTCCAAAAAAGGTGGGAAAATTCGACATTGTCCAATTTCAATGAAATTTGGTTCCCAAATAGATATTGATGTTGCAACTTCAAAACTGGTGTTGAAAATTGTTTGTTGACCACCATTTTCAAAATGGCTGCCAAAATGGACAGGGAAATTCAACATTGTCCGATTTCAATGACATTTGGTCTCCAAATTGGTCTTGATGTTGTAACTTCAAAAATGATGTTAAAAATTGTTGGTTGACTGCCATTTTTAAAATGGCCGCAAAAAAAGGCGGGAAATTCAACATTGGCCGATTTCAATGAAATTTGATTTCCAAGTAGATATTGATGTTGCGACTTCAAAACCAATGATGAAAATTGTTTGTTGACTGCCATCTTGACTTCAAAACTGGTGTCGAAAGTGGTCCTTAGCAAGAACGTTTTTGTCAAAAAAGCCCAACAAAGAAATATAGTAAAACAGGATCAGACTTTAAAAACAGTTCAAGATATTGGAGGTGTTTGAGCTACGAAATTTTGAGAAACTGAAACTTACAATGTTACCTTGATTGTGGCAACTGAAGCCAGATGAGCGATACAGGCTCCTGGGAGCCTCTGGTTCTTGTTTGAACGGCTATTCATATCAATGTCAGAAAATTCACACGAAAGAGAATGAACAGTCTGTAACTTGCCAGTGCCTTATCAAAAGCATATGACATGTTGAAAACAGATAGGATATAAGGCACAGGCAATTAAAATATTGTACTGTTACGCTAGCAAAATGGGGCATTTTTATGTTAACAAAATGTAACTTCTTAACCAGTGTATTCAGTGAAACTTCTATTTCTTCAAAGCTTTCATTGGGGGAATTATTTATATATATGCATTTCATCAACGCAACATCCAACTTTCGCAAGTCTAAAAGCTTTAAAGATCCTTTTGTCAAATATAAGATGCATACCTTTAAAACAGATTTGTATTCAACGTAAACTGCAACATCTTAATTTATCTTTCAAAGTATTGAAACTATAATTTTAGAACTGTACCTTTTTATTTCGATAATGATATAATTGATTTTGTTTTTCATTTTTATACCCCCGCTTGGTAAAAGCGGAGGGTATATAGTGATGGTGGTGTCCGTCTGCGTCTGTCGGTCCGTCCGTCCGTCATTCTGTCCGTCCGTAACACTTTCACTGTCAAAGTTTTCTCGGCCTCTACAGGTGGGAATGATTTGATATTTAGTATTAGGCTTCCAAATGATGAGTTGTACAGTGTCAGATATTTTCATGTTTGTGGCGCTACTACTTCCTGTTTGCCAATACATTAATACTTAGTTTCATATACCACTACTAATGAAAATTTTTCGTTGAAGTTTTCTCTGCTTCTAAAGTGGAAATGATTTAATATTTAGTCTCAAGCTTCATATAGATGAGTTGTACCGTGTAAGCTATTTTCAGGTTTGTTGCGCTATTACTTCCTGTTTACCGATACATTGATACTTAGTTATATATACCACTACTAATGAAAATTTTCGTCAAAGTTTTCTTTGCTTCTGTATGTGGAAATGATTTAATATTTATTCTCAACCTTCATAATGATGAGTTGTACCGTGTAAGCTATTTTCAAGTTTGTGGCACTACTACTTCCTGTTTGCAGATACATTAATACTTAGTTTCATATACCACTACTAATGAAAATTTTTCGTCAAAGTTTTCTCTTCTTCCAAAAGTGGAAATGATTTCATATTTGGTCTGGAGCTTCATGATGATGAGTTGTACAGTGTAAGCTATTTTCAGGTTTGTTGCGCTACTACTTCCTCTACCACAGTACCTGAGATGGGACACAACAGTACACCTGACGGTCATCTAACTACGATGACATTGTTCATTTTTTTATCATTTAGTTTTCATTAAAGGTGCAGCAGAAAAAAGTATATTTTCGTGTTTGTTTGAAGTTGAAACATGGAATTTCTACACGGCGTCTACACAAATAAACACCCCTGCACCTCGAAATCATGAATAAATGTAACAAGATTAGAAAGTCAATCATTAGTAGATGACCCAACAGGTAAAGAAAGTGTAATTAGGCCAATTTACAGAATGGTACATAAATATAGGTAAACGCTATTCTAAATATCAAACATTGTATCGCCTTCGTTTTTACAATTATTGTCACAGTAGACAGGTGCATAAAATCTTTATAAAAATACTGTACTGTCTAGCCCGTTATCATTGCGTGATATAGAAACTGAAAACAAGATATAAATTTAAAAGAATGTTAAGAATCTTTTACGCAAAATAAGTGAAAATATATGTAAGTCATGAGTCGAACGGCGATTTTTTTTTAAAATGCAATAATGAACTTTAGTCATATCGTTAGTGATCGTTGTTGACATACGCCTTATAGCGGTACTCGTTGGTTATAACTTGATGTCAGTAAACATAGCGCCCTCTGCACAATGTCACGTGACCCTCCATGACTAGACATTTTTTTGCAACAATGAATTAAAAATACAAAAATAGAAATATGTCATGTGTGTCAGAACTATACATCGGCAAACGAATATCGAAGCAAGAAAAGGAAAGGGGAAATTCTGAAATCATAAATCCAACATTACGGCAACTCACAGCAACACGAATTGAGACAGTATGACAAAGACAAAACAAATAAACAAAAATGAACAAGAACGCCACAAAACTAAAGCACTAGCAGTGTGAACCCATTATAAAAACTTGAGTTATCATCAAGTGAAAAGTCTGGTTTTGTCACTGTCGGTGTTAGTCAGTCCGGTAATAAACTCTGGATCTACCCAAAAATATTTGTTCTCATTTGTGAAACAGAAACATTGTAATGGTCTGTCAAATCATGGTGACGACTGTAAAACTTCTGTAGTGACAATTGCAACAGTGACTATAAGGAACTAATATTCACTTTTCCATAATTTTGCGGACTTTCACTTTAAAAAGTTCTAAATTTGTAAATTGTTACATTTGCAACTCGCGAACATATAAAGTAATTTCTAGAACTTACATGTTCTAGAATTTTGGTAGAACATTTCTTGAACTTGTTTGCTCCTAGAAAGTTCTGGAACATTATTATAGAAAATTTTAATGAAAAATCCAGTACTATTATTGTCTTTAAAAAGTTCTAAAAATGTTCTTGAATATTTGTAGAACTCTTTTAGAACCAAGTCAAGTTCCACAAATGTTCATGAATTGTACCATATAAGTGTTCTAGAGCAATTCTAGAAGAAATGTTCTAGAACTTGCTTTGGTACAATTCTAGAACAGTTCTGGATGTTCTAGTACAATTCCAGAACTACACCAACTTATAGAACAGAATTTCACTTGGTTAATGCTTCAAATCTAAACTGATTGTTAAATTTTCTAGTTTATTTGTGGAAAAGTCCACTACTTGTTTTTTTTATGAAACTTTCTTGAATCCCACATGGAATAATCATCAAAACTGCATAAAATCTACACAATTCTGATACTTGTATGTCATACTTTTAATATTCAAATTTATTTATAGGTTCACTTAGAGTTTACTGAGGGAACAGATAAAATTAATGTAGAAGGTCCTCCAGAGGAAGTCAACGATGCTGTCAAAGAATTAGAAGTTATTGTTAAAGATCTGGTAAGTTTGGAAATGCTATTGGTTGTAAAAATCATTAAAGTAAGTGAAACTGAAACCATTATTTCAAAAAAGAAAAGTTGTTTGACAATGACAACATCTGAACACAAAGAAATAAGACATTACACAAGTAGTGCATAGAAAAGAAATATGGCAGGTCTTCGTAATTCCCATTCCCGTTACCTGGGGAAAGTGAAAAACTTGTCCGGGAAAGTAAATCTATTAGTGTACTTTCCCGCCGGGTAAGTAGTTGGTTTATCGGTATTTAGTCATACCGGAAATGATTTTGTTCCCCTTTGTTTCTTTTTTATGTTTTGTTGATAGATGCTTAAAGAAGAAAAGGTAACAGATTATTGTATCCGTGTTCTTGGCTTCCTTCACATACACTGCATTTGACATTAAAGAACACGAAGAATGTGCAAAGACATAATTCAAATCCAAAAACAGATCAGGATCATGTTTACCATTACGATAGATGAAACTAGCAATTTCCTAAAATAAGAATAAATGAAATGCTGGGGTAAAAAACAAACGGAAATTACACATAAAGAAAAGGGATATACATATTGAATAACTAAGTACTAGTCAAAAAGGCACAGTTTAAACCCTGTTTAGTAAAATGAATAGTGAGAAATGGTCTTTCTTGACCTGACAGATTTGATTTAATCATTCTGGCACTAAACAAGCACATGTAAAAGCAGCTTGATCTGAGGAGGCAGTTACTGAAAAGCACAAGGTAAAAGGTAGGACATTGGCTGTTACCCTTTTTAGTTGTTTTGACACATTTCATTACAAAATTTTTATTGCCAAAAAAATATTCAGAATATGATTTATTATCGAAACAATTCGCGAAACCAAAACATTTTGTGGGTAAGTGAAATTTGAAATCAACTTACCTGTGGGTAAGTGGGATTGAAAAAAAATTACGAAGCCCTGTATGGGGACACACATACAGATGAACAATAAAGAAGTGGTTAAGATGTAGGGGTGAAACGATATACCTACATCACAATTCGATACTTATCGCAATACAAGGGCTACGATTTGATGCGTTTCGATTCGATTCATTTTGATGTCCTTTTTTAGCTTACCTGGCCTAAAAGGCCATGTGAGCTTTTGCCATCACTTTGCATCCGTCGTCCGTCTGTCCGTCCGTCGTCTGTCAACAATTTCAAAAATCTTCTCCTCTGAAACTGCTGGGCAAATTGTAACCAAACTTGGCCTGAATCATCACCAGGGTATGCAGTTTCAAAATTGTGTTCGATTAGTCCGAGGGTCAAACAACATGGCTGCTGTTACTAAAAATAGAACATAGGGTAAATTGCTGTATTTTGCAAATAACTCGAAAACCGTTACAGATATCAAAAATTTGACAGGCGTAAAAATGATCAGCGTGGCAAGATCTACCAGCCCTGCAATTTTGAAGAAAATCTGAAACCCGTCTTAGAGTTATTGCCCTTTTTCCGTAAAATTTTCAAAATGTTGATATTTTTCATTTTTTATCAAAAAAACTATAACAGATAGAGGTAAACTTTAAATTGATAAAATGTTCAGCATATCAAGATCTATCCACCCTGAAATTTTGAAGAAAATCAGAAACCCTTTGTAGGAGTTATTGCCCTTTTTTCACCAAATTTTTAAATTTTTTGTATTTTTCGTCTTTTATTTCCAAAACTATAGAAGATGAAGGTTAAATGTAAAATGATGAAATGTTTGCCATGCTGTGGCGACTTCAATACTGGTGTTGAAAATTGTTTGTTGATCGCCATTTTCAAAATGGCCACCAAAAAAAGGTGGGAAAATTCAACATTGTCCGATTTCAATGAAATTTGGTTTCCAAATAGGTATTGATGTGGCAACTTCAAAACTGATGTTAAAAATTGTTCATTGACTGCCATTTTCAAAATGGCTGACAAAAAAGGCGGGAAAATTCAACATTGCCTGATTTCAATGAAATTTGTTTTCCTAATAGATATTGATGTTGCGACTTCAAAACCAGTGTTGAAAATTGTACATTGACCGCCATTTTCAAAATGACCACCAAATAAGGCAGGAAAATTCAACATTGTCTGACTTCAATAAAATTTTGTTTCCAAATAGATATTGATTTTGCGACTTTATGGTGTTAAAAATTGTTGTTGACCGCCATTTATAAATGATGTCTCGACTTCAAAACTGGTGTCAAAAGTAGTCCTTAGCAAGAATGTTTTTTGTCAAAAAAGTCCAACAAAGACATATAGTAAAACATGATCAGACTTTAAATACAGTTCAAAAATTGGTTGAGTTTGAGCTACCAAAGTTAGAGAGACTGAAGTTTAACTGTATAACTTACAATGTTAGCTTGATTGTGGCAAATGAAAACCAGGTGAGCGATACAGGCTCCTGGGAGCCTCTCTTATCAGTGACAGCTTGGCAGATGACAATATTCATTCTATGATGTGTATATAAGTAATGTAATCTACTTTAATTGTGAATTGTATGAAAAAGAAAGGAAATGGGGTGAATGTCAAAGAGACAACATCCCATATCCAGGTTAAAAGGACCCAAAACAAAGCATCTAGGGTTCACCGTACTGTCTTCAACACGGTGAGGAACCTCACACAATATAGCAAGCCCTAAATTAATTCCCCCAAAAGGGTAAAAGTGAATAAATCAATGGAAGCAAATCACATCCAACAACAAAATTCCAAGAAACTTAAAATTTTATAAGAAGACAAGGAAAAGCCAATGACCAACATATTCCTGACTTGGGACAGATGCAAAAATTGCGGTGGGGTTAAACTTGTTTTCTTGGATCCAAACCATCCCCTATGTGTGGTGAATGGCAAAAAAATAAATACACAAAAAGACTCCAAACAAAAATCAGACTAGAAAAAAGTCCAACTTATCAAGACGAGTACCCTTACAATGAAGTACATAAAACATGAAGACAATACACACAGGTACTGTCTGGACAAATGCTAGCAGTTACTGACAGCTAGCTAAGGACATAATTTCTGTTGACTATGATATCAAGCCTTCTTAAATATGAAACTTCAATTGAAATACTTCTAAATAGATTTGGTATAACAACATCATCAATTTATATGAAAGAAAAACATGATATTGTGCAATGCCAAATACTGCCAATGTCAAAAATTGTTTAAATTTAGTTATGGTGTAAAGCATTTAGGAGATGATCAATATTTTTGCCAACAAAAACCAGAAATAAAGATTTAACAACAATGCTGTATTTATATCCTTTATGAATAAGTTTGTTCAACGGATTAATAAGTTTGGATGGACAATTTTTGAATTTATGTGCTTTGTAAATGATATTGCCATAGAAGTTTGGATGTGAAATGCCCTGATGTATAAGAGCCCTGCATGTAGAACCAAATTTTCTTAATAAGTCAATGTATCTATGATAAAATTTAGAGAATGTTTTTATCAATTTATGATATCTAAACCCTTGATGCAGAAGTTTTTCAGTGAGACAAAGATTTCGGTCGTTGAAGTCAGAAACATCACTACATACTCGTGCATATCGAACAAGTTGTGAAATGTAGATCCCCTAAGAGGGGGCTAACGGAACATCGCCGTCGAGATGGGGAAAATTGACTAGGGAAGGAGAAATCGTCTCTTTTATCATAAACCTTAGTGTTTAACTTTCCTTGATTTATTGAAATATCAAGATCAAGAAAAGGAGTATAATCACTACTGCTATTGGATTTATTTAAAGTAAGTTCTGCAGGATAAATTTCATCTCTAAATTTAGAAAATTCAGGATTATTTAAAGTCAAAATATCGTCCAAATATCTATATGTATTGTTAGATTTATCCACTAAGTGCTGTTTAGAAGGGTCTTTTTGAATTTTTGCCATGAATTGTGACTCGTAGCAATAAAGAAATAAATCTGCTATGAGAGGTGCACAGTTAGTACCCATAGGAATACCTATTTTTTGCCGATAGACTGCATCACTGAAACGAACAAAAAATATTATCAAGAAGAAAATTAAATGCTTTTATCATCTCCTGACAAGTCCAGTTGGTATATTTGTCATGTTTGTCGTCGCTGAAAAACGATTTAAATGTATTGCAAGGAATGTACGTACATCCTGATTTTTTGAAGGATCATTTGATCAAACACGAAAATTTCAGTATCAGTTTATTAAGCATTTTCCAGTGTTTTACTATAGGTAAAAGTAATCCAGTGATTTGTTTGCTCCAAAAACTATAGCTCTGATACTTAAAACTAATCTCATATCTTTATTTTTAGTGATTTTTTAGCAAACTGAGAGTGTAAGAAAATCTAAGTAATTATGTCCCCCAAACGAGGTTTGGGAGACATATTGTGTTTACTCCGTTTCTTCTTCTTATTATTATTATTTTTTTCTTCTTCTTTCTTCCGCTCAATTCTTGTCCGACATGTTTCTCAGAAACTATTGGGCCAAACTTCATGAAACTTCACATCAGTAGATGTGCAGAAACCTTTCAAAATTTTCAAAATGGCCGCCGTTGCCATGGAAATGGAAAAAAGGCGGGAAAATTCAAAGTGCTCAGAATTGGATGAAATTTTACAGGAAGGTTGCCTAGCATGCATAGAAAAAAGTTTTGGTCTCAAAATTTTCAAAATGGCGACCGTTGCCATGGAAACGGAAAAAAGGCGGGAAAATTCAAAGTGCTCAGAATTGAATGACATTTAATAGGAAGGTTCCCTAGCATGCATAGAATTGATTTTTGGTCTTAAAATTTTCAAAATGGCGACCATTGCCATGGAAACGGAAAAAAGGCGGGAAATTTCAAAGTGCTCAGAATTAGATGAAATTTTACAGGAAGGTAATCTGACATGTGTAGAAATGATTTAAAGCCTCAAAATTCTTAAGATGACTGCCATTGCCATGGAAATGGAAAAAGTGCTTCAATTGGATAAAATTTTACACGATAGTTATCTGAAGCATAGAAATTAATGTCTAGTATTTGAAAACTGATTAATGCTGCTGTTTCCTTGGAAACTGTGGAAAACAGTAACAGTGTTTGTTTGGGGGACATCTGTAATGCTCCGCGTTACAATAAGTAATATTTGTAAATAATCCTTTCTGTTTCAAAGCTGTCTAAGATATATTAGCTTTGGACGTTCCATATTTGAAGCTAACTGAAAAATGTCGGCAGGTCAGATTTATTTACAGGTCCGTAGTTAGTTTTGTTTGTTACTGCCTTTTAAGTGGTAATTAGTCGTACCGCTAAAACCAGAAGTTTACATTAGAGTTATTTCCTTCAACAAAACGAACATTTTCGGCTTCTTTTGCCAATTTCTCGTGAATATTTTGACTTGTTTAAGGGAGCTGTTACTTAAACAGGAACGTTTTTAGTGGAAACATTTTATTTGCACTGACTAAGCTGCATTCACAGGTCATTTTGTCTGTGGTTGAGTTGTTGGCTTTTGTTTGTTACATACTGAACATTCCGGATCGAAACGAAACCAAAATACGGGTTGATAGAACTGAAAATTGAACCGAACACAAAAATTGCGGTTCATCGAAACTTTGTTTCACCCCAGTTAAGAGTCCTTCTTTTTCTTAGAATTGAAGAAGAAGCAATAGAAATGGAGCTAGTTGCGATGAAGAATTTGTAATTACTGGGTTACTGTCAATGGATTTTTAGTTGCAGTGTGTGCAAAAAGCAATTGCAAAAAGTGTGCCAAAATTGTTAATGGTTGAGTTGATAAATATTTATTAAATTAAATGATGCATCAAGTGATAAGCCAATGAAATTCAAACAGAAAGTGCAATTGTTATAATAGAAATAGGCATTTTATATAGAATTTGTAGTCATACATGTACGTACATATGAAAAGAAAGTCATATTCTGTTTGAATTTACAAAATATATTTCCTGGTATACATGTTCAGTGGAACTTCAGTGTTTTGAACACCCCATGGACCTATGACAGCAGTTCTTGCTAGAATTATGTTATCAAGGGTGAACTATGTTAAACTTGAACGAAAAGACAACAAGAAGATTTCAAGACATCCGTTGTGTTTTAGATATAGCAGTTTAAGTCATTGAAGTTCAACTGTATATCATGAGTGGAATTATTCTTTGAATTTTCACAAAATTTTTGCTCTTTGTTTTTCCAGAATACCGAATGGCATTTGAGGAAATATCAGTCGAACAACATTTTCACAAACATATAATTGGCAAAGGTGGACAAAACGGTAAGCAGGCTGATTTTTTCGTAAAGATACATATTCATGCGTATATTAGATGAAAGGTACATGTAAAAAGATGATTTTCTTGAACAGTCAAACCATTGTTGCTGGAACATTTAAGAAGTGCTATTTACACAAACACATAAAATAAATTGTGATGGATCATTCTTGAGATACTGTACCACTGTTATTTACGTAAACATGTAAAATGTAGTCTTGTTGTCAGTTTGATGTCTTTCACAATTAACAGTTAGGATGGCTCAAGAAAAAAAATTGGGATATGTGGGCACTATTTAAAAGGCCCGCCATGCATAAAATTGTAATTGTTTGTAAATTTAAGTGCAAGTCTCAAATTTTCTTCACAGCCCATCAATTTTTTTTGTGCCTGCAAGATCCAGATTCTGATGCCATATTGTTTTTGGTCTGTCTGTTGGTCTGCAAAAAGTTGAATGGAAAGTGATAGGACTTTTATATTTTGACTGTGCAAGGCCTTTATAACAATATCAAAATATTGGACCTTGGCACGTAAGGGGCTTTCTGAAAAAAATAATCAGCTTTTACATAGGACATATCTTTTATTTGATAACTGATAGGGCTTCATATTTTGCATGTGTATGCCTTTTGGTCAGGCATTCTTGACTTTGGCATAAATTGTATAACCATATTTTCTGAGACTGTCTTCTGCGTGGAAATTGATCAAAGGGAGACGAGTCAATTTGATGTGGATGTTGATAATATTGCATCAGATTTACATGTAAGTCTTATAGGAACGAGAAATCTGGATATTTAAGGAAATATTATGAAAAAGAGATATTTTACATCATTCAGTAGAGGGTCATTTGAAACTTTAAAATTGGTATACGTTTTGATTGGTAATTAATAGGGCGTATCTTTTCTTCAGTTGTAGTTTTGGTGATTTGATTTATCAGTTGATACCAGAATTAATATATACATGTTATTAATATTTCAGATGCATATAAAGTACAATTCTTGTCTATGGGCATAAGTGTTTCACAAACGCATCTTGTTGAATAACTGAAGTTCTTTCTGAACCCTTAATTCCCCGTCCCATCCCCCACCCCCCAATTCCAATTAATTCTGGAATAGCTCTAGGCAAATTTTATCTTTTGTTATAAAAGCACTATGCAATCAGTTTAGGAGCTTCTAAATAACATACTGGAAGGTATTATTTTCCATTTAGGCTATTTCCATTGAACTATGTAGGAAGGTAGGAATGAATGTGGTATGTTAAAGGTGCAGATAAAGGTTCCTAAGCATTGATGATTTGATCATTATATGAAATATCCAAAAAACTATATTTCAAGTTAGTTGTATATGCTTTTAAGCAAGCAACAGTCCTTCCTATAAATAAAAAAAAATAGGTTGTTTATACTTCAAGGGGAACAATTTTTATGCTCTTGTGAATTAAAGATTTGGAGGGCATATAGGTTTTGGTCTGTATGTGTCTGTTTGTCCACTAAAAACTTAACATTGTTATTCCTTATTTAAAGATTTAAATTTATTCACAATAGTGACACATGTACATTTCATTTCCAAAGAAATATAAACGAGTTACCAGTTTGTGAATTTTACTGTAAAATTTTGATGTCAGCATGTTCAGTGACGCAATTTGCTCCGATTGACCCCAGGTCAACAGGAGGGATTCATTCATAAACTGAAATAGGAAAGTGGTCTATTGAATAAGACATGACCAAACTATAAGTGATTAAATATGCATAAATTTCATCTTTCAATATCACGAATCAAGAACATTACTGGAGTAGCAATAAAGATTCCGGCAAATGAAATGAACAGCCCTAAAATTAGAATTGAAGGTGATCCTAGTGGTGTGAGGCAAGCAAAAGAGGAACTTCTTCTAATGGCAAAAATAGTTGTAAACAAACACTTTCTGATCTTCTGAAAATACATTCACATTTTTAGGGTAGCTTTCAGGAAATATGACTAAGAAATATAAGTTTCCAAATAATCTTTATTGATAGCAGCATGATAACAAAAAATATACATTAATTGCATAGATGTTGGAATGATGAATGAAGTTTTATTTTGATTTGAAAACAAAAAATGTGAAGGGTTACAAAACATTAGACTGCTTCAAAAATGATCAAAAAAGAAGTTTTTATGTGTGACAAATTATCTGCCAAAACTAGCCCGACATTAACTAAAAAAAGACACAAAAAACAAAATTTGTTATTTTTCAAAGTAAATGGCTCTTGTATAACCAAAAGGTATCATATGAATCCCAGTTGAAAGAAAATATTAATGTCTTTATTTTTTACAGGAAAATGAGAAAACCAGAGATATTATAATAGAACAGCGATTTCATAGAACGATGATTGGAGCTAGAGATGATAACATAGAGGAAATCAAGGATAAAGATTACATTCCCTGACCCGGGTAAAAAGAGTGACATTGTATCGTTACGTGGACCAAAAGATGACGTTGATAAATGTTACAAATATCTACAACAAATGCATCAAGATATGGTTAGTATCATACTACAAGATACATGTACAAGTGTTAAGGAAGGACGGTGCTTTGTTATTCTGTCAGCAAGATTTTAAAAGCTTTTATAAATAGTTCATGAGATGCATGAAATTACATAAGTACATTTTCAAGTGGAAAATTTGGTTAGTGTAATGTTTCAACCGAGAATGGTATTTTGAATAGATCTGCAGTAAATGTTTCAACATGCATGCAATAATGGAGAATTGTGAAAACTTGATATGAATATGAGAAATAACATAACATGTTAACTTACTCCTTGTCAGAGTCCTTTCCGGTTCTCTGCAATAACATGGCATGCATTATTTTGTGATTGTTCTTTGATTTCAGTAAATTGTCTTTAGAGTAAAATTTATGTAGATTTATACAGAAAAATGGAAGTTTTGTTTTGGATAAGGAAAAATATTGTCAACAACAATGGACTAACCCACTTGTGAGCGAGTCTATGATTTGAGACAATATACAAGTATGAGAAACAAATCTTCGATTATTTCTTTTATTGGTAATTAGCTAAATTAATTTGAGGTAGTTGGGGTGTCTAAGACTGAGCATCTTTTTTGTGCATCTAAGCAAAAATTCAATGATTCAATGAGAATTTTGTCTAAATGATTATGGTATGTCTTCAATACAATAATTCAAATAAAAATGAACAATAATTATGAAGTTTGTGCTAATAATATTACATATTTGCCAAAAATTAAAAAATTTTGATCAAAGGGAGGTAATTCTATACTGAAACACCATGGATTAAGTTTGTTAGAAAAGATTAGGTAGTTGATCGTAATTATGTCCCCCAAACGAAGTTTGGGAGACATATTGTGTTTATTCTTTTTATACGACCGCAAAAGTTTTGCGGTCGTATTATGGTATGGCGCAGTCGTCGGCGTCGGCGTCTGTGGCCAGCATAACTTTGTTTCTAGTGGACGGATCATCTTCAAATTTCAGTATGTGGTTTCTTGGCATAACGGCAATCCCGGGTTTTAATTTCGGGTTTGTGGCCCACCCGTTTAAGAAAAAGGGGCCAAAAGGGGTTAAATTAGATATTTTCACATATTTGACTGTAGAATCTTTATTATTTATCGGATTTTGATGGGGTTTCTTTCAGTAAACTCCTTAGAAAATTTCCAATCTGAAATATGCCAACGGATTTCACGTGGCATGTACCATTCACGAGATAAATGGGGCCCAAAAGGGGCGAATTTCAAAAATTTCATTTTTTTTAATTTTTAGTCCGATTTTGATGCAATTTTTTCCAAAGGTTTCCTTAAGAAAAATTAACATAGCGCTCTACTATTAGATTTTTGGTAACTTGTTTCCTTACCCAGCTATGAGGGGCCAAAGGGGGCCAAAATCATAAATTTACAGATAACCTAAAATTTTTATTATTCATCGGATTTCGATGGAATTTTTTTCTTTGGATTCCTCTTTATGTAAGCTTTCAGTAGTATGTCAACAGATTTTGCGTAGCTCTTACAGTTTCCGAACTATAAGGGTTCAAAGGGGCCACAACTTCAAATTTGCAGATTGCCTGAAATTTTTTTTTTCATCGGATTTCGATGAGATTTTTTTCTTTGGATTCCTCTTGATACAAGCCTTTAGTAGTGTGTCAGGGGATTTGGCGTAGCTCTTACCGTTTCCGTGCTATTAGGGTTCACAGGGGCCAAAACCGCAAATTTGCAGATTACCTAAAATTTTTACTTTTCATCACATTTTGATGGTTTTTTTTCTTTGGATTCCTCTTTATATAAGCTTTCAGCAGTATGTCAATGGATTGGGCATAGCTCTTACCGTTTCTGAGCTATAAAGGGTCAAGGAGGAATCTTGAGGAGTCATAAGGGCTAATTTTTATTTTCCCTAGTTTTGTGTCCAGCTAATTACTGGGTCAATCTCCTTATTGCGTCCTTCTAATTATTGTGTCAAGCTCTTTCGTTTGTCCATACTCGCTTTAAATTACACTTTTTCAAATTTCAGTGGACGGCATGCTGCGGTCGTATCATGCTGCGCTCGGCGTAGCCCTTTATTTGAATTTATCAAAAGCATTTTGGGAAAACACATTAATTATCATTTTTCCAAAAAATAAGTTTATTTTTTTTTATTTTAGGATCCCAAATTACTTTTATTAAGTTATCTCCCCTTTCCTGAAAAACTACCAAATTCTTTAGGTTTCATGAAGTAAAATTTTTTTAAAAGGTCTATGACATATCTTTTATGTTTTTAAATTGAAGTTCGATCTATATCAACCAATAAATATACTTAGTTTGGAAAAAATTGTATGTCTGCTTATAGAAAAAATATGCTCTTGAATCGTGGTATAGGGCTATTTCCTGTACAACTTTAGTGTAAAATAGTGCGAAATCACCAAATTTGACCAATTTTAGAGCTCTGTATCTTTTTTGACATATCCGTGACCCCCAATTTTTTTTGCATATTTTTATAGCATATTGCTCAAAGTTTCATTGTACAAATTCTTAAAAAGTTCTTATGTCAGAAACCAAGACACCCCAGCTACCTTAAACAAATATTGAAATTGCCTACTGTAAACCGGGAAATTTTCGCGATTTTCGTGTTTGGAAGGGGAGTGCGAATATACTTGTCTACTTTAAAAATCAATGGTCAACAATTTGGCAGCACGAATTCAAAACTGTGCGACCTATTATCCTGTCAATTTACCGCAAAATAAAGACAGTGAGAAAATTTCACAGTTTACAGTATTGATAGTAAAAGAATTTTGATTTCTTCAATTCATTGAGGAGCTGATTGACAAAGTAGACGTGGCCTAACATACTTTTTAGCTCACCTGGCAATAGCCAGGGTGAGCTTTTGAGATCACTTTTTGTCCGTCGTCCGTCGTAAACTTTTCCTTTAAAGAACTTCTTCTTGAGAACCGCTGAATGGATTAAAACCAAACTTGGCATGAATGATACTTATGAGGTGCTGACCAAGTGTTGTTACTTTGTTGCCGATCCGTCATCAAACATGGCCGCCAGCGGGGAACTTAGTTTAATGTTGGACCCTATGGAAAAATGCATACAAAGATCTTCTTCTGGAGAACCACTGAATGGATTTAAACCAAACATGGCATGAATGTTACTTATGAGGTGCTGACCAAGTGTTGTTACTTTGTTGCCGACTCGGCATCCAACATGGCCGCCAGTGGGGAACTTAGTTTAACATTGGACCCTATGGGAAAATGCATACAAAGAACTTCTTCTTGAGAACTACTCAATAGATTTGAACCAAACTTGGCATGAATGATGTTTATGTGGTGCTGACCAAGTGTTGTAACTTTGGTGCCGATCCGTCATCCAACATGGCTGCCAGCGGGGAATTTAATTTTAACATTGGACCCTATGGGAAAATGCATACAAAGAACTTCTTGAGAACCACTGAATGGATTTGAACCAAACTTGGCTTGAATGATGCTAATGAGGTGCTGACCAAGTGTTGTTACTTTAGTGCCAATCCGTCAACCAACATGGCCGACAGGGGGAACTTAATTTTAACATTGGATGCTATGGGAAAATGCATACAAAGAACTTCTTCTTGAGAACCACTCAGTTGATTTGAACCAAACTTGGCATGAATGATGTTTATGAGGTGCTGACCAAGTGTTTTAACTTTGGTGCCGATCCGTCAGCCAACATGGCTGCCAGCAGGATCGGCATCCAACATGGCCACCAGTGGGGAACTTAGTTTAACACTGGACCCTATGGGAAAATGCATACAAAGAACTTCTTCTTGAGAACCACTCAATGGATTTGAACCAAACTTGAGATGAATGATGTTTATGTGGTGCTGACCAAGTGTTGTAACTTTGGTGCCGATCCGTCATCCAACATGGCTGCCAGCGGGGAATTTAATTTTAACATTGGACCCTATGGGAAAATGCATACAAAGAACTTCTTGAGAACCACTGAATGGATTTGAACCAAACTTGGCATGAATGATGCTTATGAGGTGCTGACCAATTAAGTGTTGTTACTTTAGTGCCAATCCGTCATCCAACATGGCCACCAGGGGGAACTTAATTTTAACATTGGATGGTATGGGAAAATGCATACAAAGAACTTCTTCTTGAAAACCACTCAGTGGATTTGAACCAAACTTGGCATGAATGATGTTTATGAAGTGCTGACCAAGTGTTTTAACTTTGGTGCTGATCCGTAATCCAACATGGCTGCCAGCAGGGAATTTAACTTTAACATTGGACCCTTTGGGAAAATGCATACAAAGAACTTCTTCTTGAGAACCACTGAATGGATTTGAACCAAACTTGGCATGAATGATGCTTATGAACCAAACTTGGCATAAATGATGCTTATGAGGTGCTGAGCAAGTGTTGTTACTTTGGTGCCGATCCATCATCCAACATGGCCACCAGCAGGGAACTTAATTATACCCCCGCTACATAGTAGTGGGGGTATACTGGTTTACCTCCGTTCGTTCGTCCGTTCGTCCGTCCGTCTGTAACCACACTTTTCTCAGCAACTACTTTACAGAATGAATTCATATTTCCACAAAAGCTTCCTCATGATGGTCCCATGAGTATGTATAGATTTCAAGGTTACCGCATAAGTACTTCCTGTTTGCCGAGACTTTATTGTTTTTTTAATTGTTGTACAGCATATGGAATTTTTCGTCATATTTTTTTCTGAAATTGGAAGAGGGATTCAATTGTTGCTATGCGCAGATCTACCTTATGGTCCAATCTATCGTGTATTCCGATTTT
>MJUU01061078.1:2005-20498 GCA_002080025.1 Modiolus philippinarum
TTTTTTTTTTTGTTTTTGGTTTTGTTTTTGTTTTTGTTTTTTGTTTTTTGTTTTTGTTTTGTTTGTTTTTATCCTTTTTTATGTTTTTTTGTTTGTTATGTTTGATTTTTGTTTGTTTTGGTTCTGGTTCCTTTTCCGGGAAGTGTTTACAACATCAGAGGTAATGCCAACACAACATACAGGCAGCAGATATGGTATGATTTTTTACGCTTTTCGGATCCATGCATTGTTAGTAAAATGTTCGAGTCAGATTATAAATTCTGCTCTTCTTGTATATGCAATAAGTGTTTTTTTTAATATTTTAAAACTAGATAGCCACATCATAAAAGGTTGTTTAGAAAATGTTTGAGATGCTCTATATTCAAGAATATCGCTTTCAAAAATAGATGACCCGTCATTCTTAACCACGAAAAGGCTAGTCAACCATGATTTCGATCGAATATTAATCAAAAATTAAAAGTATGGACCAGATAAGACCTGATTGATTGCATATGACTGTGGTTTGCAAATCTGCATCAAACGACAAATTTAAAACAGACTAAGAAAAATAACAAATGAGGGTAATAACAAAATTACTTAAAAGAATTGTCAAGAGTCGAAATCCAAAGGACAAAAAAACAAACAAACAAACCAAACAAACAAACAAATAAGTTGCAAAAGGAACAGAAAACTGTGATTTCTTGTATGACCTTTCATTCATTTTTAAAAACATTTCAGCAAAATCATGCTTGCATTGAACAAAGGTTCTAGATACTGGACGGATTTGAGCTTGATTAAAATATTAGAAAAAGTTAAGTTTGGTTCTGTGGGTGGTTATATCTACAATAACTATCGCTTCATTGCAATCAAATGAAAGCGATGACATAAAGAGCATATAACCCATCTAACTCCATAGCTAACTAAGGACAGTGTTTTTGCACGACACAAACCTTTGATGAAACTAATACATAGACTTGCAAAACATATAATAATGACGATCTTATGACGACTGATGTTGATGATGAAGGTCTCAGTAGAAAACGAGACAGTATTCAAGATCAGGGATAACTTCCATGAGTAAGAAATTCCTTCTTTTTACGAGTAAAACGTGTGTAAAATGCATAGAACTTCTCACACCAGGGGAAGACATCCCAATTCTTCTGTAAAATACAACAGTCTTTCACGGAAAAGGCAATTCACTGAAGAATACAGCGACTTCGGTAAGCAGTTAGTAATATGAACAACACGTTATTTGAAATAAGATGTACATAATATAATAATACGTATGTTATTGTATTATTGTATCCAATATCTACAATGTTTTATTTGAATATTTATAAGAGGGCCTCCTTGAAAATTAGTCAAGTTCAAAGTGAGTCATGCACTCTCTCTAAATAAAACATTTTTTTACTTATTTCCTTGCTAAGCGAAATATTGTGTGAGTGCGATCACCATCTGTGTACGAACACAGCGAATATCTGTCGATGTTTGTTTTGCAAATCAACCATTCATTCCTCTTGTAGCTTTTGAAAGTGGTCTGCATTCACTATTTTTAAATAAGAATTAAAATAATGATTAAGTAATCGAGTAAGTTGCAACAAATAAATAAAAAAGAGTCATATTTAGATTTCAATAAAATTTAATTCATATACTTTGCGTGTTGTCTATAAATCCGACTTACGACATGCCAGGTTACGTGCTATATGTGCTAACACAGGTTGATTTATGAAATTTAAGCCTTTACTAAATACTGTTTTCGAATGTTTAGATTAAATTTTACTCATCTTGAACATCACAACCAGGAAAAAAATTCTTGAAATGTTTTAATCTTAAAACAAAGCTCTTTATTATAACATCTAATGAACGTCAATTTATTCTATAAGTGATGACACAAATCATGACAACATGTTTATTTACATTCAAATTTGCTAAGTAATAAAGTAAATCTATTGTATCAATTTTTATGCCTTGAAATGCTGAAAATCATAATATTATCATTTTTTCATTTTTTACTGATTGACCTTTGACCCCCAATTTATCCCCCTTTCTGCCACATTTGATTTTTACGACAAACGTTTTTGTAATGTACACGACCTAAGCTTTTCAAAAAGGTATAGATATCGAATGGGGTATGTGGGTCATTTAAATTTTAAAATTTCTGGTCTCTGCCGCTCTACTATCGGCACTAGCAACAGCTAGCGGTAGGGTTTAACCTGTTTATGGGTATCCAAACCTGCCCTTTCTCTATCTCGTTTCCCTGTAGTATGATCACGTGAGTATAATAAACATACAAATAAAACCAAAAACAGGTAGACAAGTAACTCCGAGACCACAATCTTGAAAAGGAAAGAATTAGACAAAACGTAATTTAGAAAGATGGGTCAAGGAGTGCTCGTCGCTTAACTGCCGGCTAGCTCAAGGAGCCTAGTCTGCTGGTAAAACACTGTCGAACTACGGAATAATAATTAAATTCAAAACTTCTCGAAGGGTTTGGTAAAGAATTATCATGGATTTCAGTAGACGTCGGCAGTATCAGTGAGAGGCCAGTATAATTGTAAAATCGTCAGGTAATTGGATTAACGGAATATGAGGAATATCCGGTCAATATCCCCTATTGCGTAAAGAATGTAAGTAACGTTATAGTTTTTCTGGATTTTTTTATCAGTTTTTGACATTTTTTAACAAAATTTC
This sequence comes from Modiolus philippinarum, assembly GCA_002080025.1. Lineage (NCBI taxonomy): Eukaryota > Metazoa > Mollusca > Bivalvia > Mytilida > Modiolidae > Modiolus > Modiolus philippinarum. Next base: position 4,676 of record MJUU01061078.1, read on the forward strand.
TGAAAAACGAGGGTGAGAAATGCCCTTAGTAATTAGATGTTTGCGAGTCGCATTATATTTAGACATCAAATGTTCATACTTCTATAAAACTTCTTAAATGTGTTTATCAATCTATCAAAATCTGTAACCATGTTGTAAAAATTTAGATTTGATAGGAAGGTTACGTTCATTAAAGTCATCAAGAGTAGAACAGACGCGTGCAAATCTATACACCCCGTGTGATGGAGTCACAGGAACGGGAAATTGGAAACAATGAAAACAAAATCATCCCTTTCATCATAAATTTTAGTTTTAATTTGTCCAGGGTCAACGATGATAGTCAGATTGAGAAATGGGCAGTATTTAGAATGTTGTGTTACATGGTGGTATGAGTTGCATGGTACAAGGACACAAGTACAAATATTATATAACTAGTGTTTTGCATTGGAAGTATTCAACTAATGAAACATTAACAATAAGATCCGTGGTACACAAATATTCAAGTTGCCTGCGATAGATTAACATTAATAATACATATATTTTTATGCAAGTTGTATATGTCACTATGTTGTTTTCTTTAGTTAATTTAAAATCAGTTTTGTGCCTAACAAACAAATGGTTCATAATATTGAGCAAGATATGTACAGACAACAAGATATACTAGAAACAGAGTCTAACATATCCAAGGACCTCTGTGTCACTGAGCATGCCTCTAATGAAAGATCTAAAATAGAAGACATAGATTTGGGATCAGCATGCCATTGGATGTTATAGTAAGTCAAAGCAAACTATTAGCCTAAAACAAATCCGAATATGTACAACAGGTAGAAGAAAATATTGCCGCTGGAAATTTCCAGGATAAAGTACCCAAACTTGGATATAAAGACCTGTACGAGGACCACAAAGATCTCAATGGTATACCGGCATTCTGGATAGAGAATATTCGGAGGGATTCGTGCATAGAAAGATAGAGGAAGACTATGAAACTAGAAAATCTGGGAGGATTTGTTTGACCGAGTATTGGATTCATATGACCCACCATCGACCAAAGACAAGCAAGTCCATGTGACCAAAGACAGTTTGGGAAGGGTAGGGGAAGCAGCATTGCTTTCGGATAGCCAATCTCACAAGCCTGGTGAAATTCAGTATGAGCCTTTACAGTTTAAGGCAGTGAAATAAATGGCATTAGTCATCGGACTTTCTTAGGTCAGCTGTTAACTTGCAAGAGAAGTTTTAAGTGGCATTGATTTACTGAGAGAGTGTAACGAAAAGATTCTACAATTGACGAAAATTGTCGAAAAATTAAATACATGGTAAACGGGAAGTAGATGTACCAAAAACCTGAAACCACCTGAAATCGCTACTTTTCATATTGGACATCGTTTTTAATTAGCTAATAAAATTTCAAGTGGCATTGATTGCTAGTTACTGAGAAAACTGTTACAAAAAAATTCTACAATTGACGAAAACGTTGGAAATTAAGCAAGTTGCTAATCAGGATGTAGATGTCCTGTAAACCGGAATCCTCTTCCTGCGGCATTGGATGTCATTTCCAACTTGCTTACAAATTTCAAGTGACAGTGATTAGAAGCTACTGAGAACTGTTACGGCAATCAAAGACAGACAGACAGACAGAGAGACAGACGGACAGAGTGATTCGTATAAACCCCCTGAAAATCGTTCGTGCGGGGTATAAAACATCTTCTGTAAAGGAAACCTCACAAGGACTATTATAGGTAAATTTGGTGCCATATGCTTTAGAAGTTTAAGAGGATATCAAGGAAATGTTAAGAAATGGTCAAATGCTAAACTGTGTGCTCCACTAGCAGTCGTCTTTGATAAAAAATGTTCTTCAGAAATGCCTATCGTGGCAAATTTTGGTTCTTATTGTTTAAACGTGTCTCCCATTGAGGTACGACAGTTAACTATGTTCTCCACTGGATGCTATTTTGTACAAGGTGCGACCTAAAAAGACGAAAGCTGTCACCGAGTGGCAGCCGATTATACCCCACTCATTGCACCTCTAATCAATGTGGAAAGTGAAAATTCAAATGTGTTTGGACCCACTGAAGGTGTGGGACACAGACCAAATTTGGACACAAGTATAGACACAACGATATAATCCACAAGAAACAACATGGTGGAAAAGGTGAGATGCAGAATGGTTCCCCATACTGACACTATATGCCTAATTTCAAGTGGCTGTGATCTGCAGTTGCTGAGAAAAATGTTACTAAAAAGTCCAGTTTGGAAAAAAGAAAGTTAAACAAGAGCTGTCACCGAATGGCAGCTTGTTATACCACGCTAATTGAACCCTGAATCAATGTGGCAAGTGCATTTAATTGTTTAGGAACAATATAGGCGTGGACACAGTACAAGTGTGGACACAATACAAGTATAAACACACTGATACAAATGTATAATCCTTCAGAAACAAACAGAATGCAGTAACCAACATGTTCAACGATAACTCTCTGCACAACAACTGAATCTACCTTATATTTTCAAAGGAAATTGTGAAGAAAAATTCCATTTATTGTACAAAAATGAAAAACAATGACGTCTCGGCAAACAGGAAGTGCTTATAACGTAACCTTTAATTCAGAATAAACGATAGATTGGATCATAATCTCGGTGGAAAACAGTTGAATCCAACTTACAGTTTCAAATAAAAATGTAACAAAACATTCCATATATTGTACAACAATGAAAAACTATAACGTCTTGTCAAACAGGAAGTGCTTATAACTCAAATTCATGATAGATTTGACCAAAAGGAAACTATGTGCGAAACAAACAATTGAATCCCAATTACAGTTTCAGAAGAAATTGTGACGAAAATTCCATATATTGTAAAACAACGAAAACAATGACGTCTCGGCAAACAGAAAGTGCTTATAAGATAACCTTGAAATCCAAATATATAGATAGATTGGACCATAAGGAAGCTCTGTGCAAAATAACAATTGAATCCCACTAACAGTTTCAGAAAAAATTATGACGAAAAATTCCATACAAAAACTATGACATACCGACAAACAGGAAGTGATTATGGCGTAACTTTGAAATCCTTATACACGATAGATTGGACCACAAGGAAGCTTTGTGAAAAAAAAAAAAAAAAAAAAAAAATTAAAAATAAACAAAACAAAAAAAAAGACAAAAAAACCCAAAACAATTGAATCCCTCTTATAGTTTCATAAGAAATTGCGACAAAAAATTCCATATCACGTACAACAATTAAAAAACATTGACGTCGTGGCAAACAGGAAGTCCTTATGGCATAACTTTCAAATCCTAATACACGATAGAGATAGAATTGGCCACAAGGAAGCTCTGTGCAAAAAAAAAATGAATACCTCTTTGAATTTTGTAGTTTCAGAGGAAATTGCGACGAAAAGTTCCATTGACGTACAACAATTAAAAAACAATGAAGTCTCGGCAAACAGGAAGTACTAGTACTTATGCCGTAATCTGTACACATCGGACCAGGTAGCTTTTGCCAAAATTTGAATTCATTCTGTAAAGTAGTAGCTGAGATAATTTTGTTTAGGTACGGACGGACGAACGAACAAACCAACGAACGGATGAACGAACGAGGGTAAACCAGTATACCCCATTACTATGTAGCGGTGGTATAAAAAGCAAAGTTGGTCAACGGGAAGTCGAAGAGCAATATAGCCATAATTTAGTCGAAGAGAGGAGATGCAGTATAATACAAATCACTAGAGCTCTATGCCAAATATCGAATGGATTTTAGATGTGATTACTGAGAAAAAAGCGAAGAAGTCCCTTTTAGATAATGAAAGAAAACAGAAAGTAGCGATTCAACTGGTCAAAAAGATAAGGAACTATAAAGGACCCATACTGAAGCTCCATGCAAGATATATCGTGTGGGCTGTGATGTACATTGCTGAAAACAGTGTAGCGAAAAGGTACCATTTTGAAAATGAAAGCAAAAACAAGAGAATCTTAAGAGCCTGTGCAGCATACCCGGACCATGGCTGACGAGTGGCATTTTCAACAGGGTCGAATGTTACCCAGCTGGTGGCTACCTTGGATAGTATGCATACCTACAAGGTACATATTTCATAGGGATCCACTCAACGACTGTTAGATGCTCTCTATTAAAAAGTTATTAGCCAAGTCCGTACCTCATTCCATTAGATTAGTATGCGTTTCCAATAGGGTCCAATGTTAAACAATGTTCCCCGCTGACAGCAATCTTATATGAGGTACGGATTGATTGGATTGGTTGTTTCTTCGGCGCCAAATACTTTCAATGGAGATTAACGTTAGAGTATGTTCCCCGCTGTCTTCCATCTCGGATGAGGCACGGACCTGGTTGATACCATTTAGCAGAAAGGAAGACTTTTGAATGGGTTTTCCGTAGGGGTGTTCACAATTGGCGGTTATCGAAAATGAGGTGCTGTATACCTTTTTGGAAGGCGCCATCTATGAATATTTGTGAGCAAGTTATAATTGGTTATAATTGAACTAAAAGTATCTTTGAAGGTCTTTGAATGTGTTTTCGATAGGGTCCAATGTTGAAATGTTTCCGCTCTTGGTCATATCGGAAAGGGAACATATATATTTTTGAAAAGGACCTTCTTCGGAACATTGTATTTAAGTTTTGTTATGATTGGACTGAGAAGATCTTTAAATATGTTTCTTATGAAATACAACGGTTAAACTATGTTCCCCGTTGGTGGCCACTTTGGATAAGGTACTTTTAAAAGGCACCATGACTAGTGACTAAGTTCGTTTTTTTAATTGGAATAGTGGTTTCTGAGCAAATTATCCATGAATGTGTTTTCCCAAAAACGTATATTGAAAATACGTCCTTGGTTGTCCATATGGTCAAATGTAAAACTATGTTTGCAGATGTCGGCCAGCTTTGATGAGGTACACACATGCAAGGTACTTTTTGAGGAAGGGACACTCTTTGGATCATCATGACCAAGTTTGGTTATAGTTGGACTAGTTTTATGAATGTTTTCCATAGCCTGCTGGTGGCCCGGCATTTTTGAAATGGTACAGACTTGCCGGATAGCATTTGGAAGAGACCATCGTGACTAAGTTTAGTTCTATTTCCAATAGTTGTTTCTCAGAGGAAGATTTTTGAATTGGTTTTCCATAGGGTCAAGGTTAAACTAGGTTTACTGCTTGCGGCCATTTTGGGTGGGTAATGACCTGCCGGACCTTGGAAGGACCATCCAATTATCGTTTTGACTACGTTTGGTTTTTATTGCACTAGTAGTGTTTGAGAAAATCTTTTAAATTGTTTCACGAGTCCATTGTTTAACCATATTCAAAGCTATGGCCATGCCCTATAATTTTTTGGAAGGGGTATCTTAAAAACATCGTGACTAAGTTTGGTTATAATTGAACTAGTAGTATCTATGAAGAAGATCTTGGAATCTGGTCAAATATTAAACTATGTTCACCGCTAAAGCCGATCTTGAAAGATGTACAGACCTGCCAGATACCCTTTTTGAAGTGACCATCTTAAGACCATATGGACTAAGTAAAAATTTCGAGGAAAATCTTTGACTGTGTTTCCCAAAGTATGTTTCCCATAGGCAGTGGAAGAGATACCATCCTGCAAGATACCTTTCTTGGAAGAGACCATCAAAAAAATATTGTTACTAGATATGGTTCCATTTTGGAAGAGACCATCAAAAGAATATTGCGACTAAGTATGGTTCTATTTTAACTAATTGTTTCTGAGAAGATCTTTGAATGTTTCCAAAAGGGTCCATTGCTAAACTAAGTTCCCTGCTTGTTGCTATCTTGGATGAGGTATTGACCTGCCATTACCCTTTTGGCAAGGGACCATCTAAGGACAGTTGTGACTAAGTTTGGTATTAATCAGGCTAGTAGTTTCTGTTAGAAGATCTTTGAAGGTTGTTCCATTAGGGTTCAATGTTTAACTATGTACACCACTATCAGCCATCTATAAAGAGGTACAGACCTGCAAGATACCTTTTTGATAAGGACCATCTAAAGACCATACTGACTATGTTTGATTTTAATTGAAGTAGTACAGTGTGAGGAGAAAATTTTTGAATGTGTTTCCAATAGGGTCAAATGTTAAAACTATGGTCCCACTAGTCACCATCCCAGTTGGGATGTGCCTGATATAACTTTAAATGGGGGGCCATCCAAGGATTATTGTGATCAAGTTTGGTTTAAATGGGCACAGTGGTTTCAAAGGAGATTTCCATCGATGAACAGACTAACACATGACAGACACCAAGTGATGGCAAAAGCTCACCTGAGCTCAAAAGATGAAAAGACATTGAACCATGAAATTGGGATCAGGGTTAAAAGACATTCATCAGACTTAATCCATGGGCTGTAACATCCCCCCCCCCCCACTTCTGGACTTCACCAATTTCTTAAAGTTGACTTACATCACCTCTTTTATAATTAAACATGTTAACACGAGCATAACCACCATGCACTGTTCGATTGGGGTCTATTTTTGGCCAACAAAAAGAAATTTGGGATTTTCTTTTGTTTTTCCCTCAGGTTTTTGTTTCAGCTGCTGCTAATTGTTGACTAGTGCTTCCCAGTTGTAAAAAGGCGGTATCAATACGGGGCTTTCGAGATAGGAACTCTCTTGTAATTAAATGCATAAACGATTTCGTCAAATACCAGTGAGACAGAATGACTGGATTCTTGACTTATTGAAATAAATATATACCACATAAAACACATAGTATTTATGAAATTGAAGTGTACATTTTTAATTGTTCCTACATGACAATTTTTTAGATAAATTTTAATTGACGAGACAATTAACCTGAAGCGCTACAAAAGATTCAATAGGAACCATCCTTAGCTCATTAGTGTTCATTAATTAGTGATTCCCTCTCACTGTGTTGATGTATTGATTTTTTTCCTATAGTATCAGAAATCTATTTCGGTTTGAACATGACTCAAATGGCTATTGTAATAGCTTTAAAAGGAACCTACATTTTTACATTTTCTAAGCCCAATACTTTCCACAGAGCCATAATATATACCCTTAAACCTACGAAATATTGACTAAATACTATTTAGTACATAACAAGTAAAAATCCTACCATTTCATTGGATAATCTGACGTCACTATATTTCAACAGTTTTTGTTTACCTTGACAGCGGGATACTATACTTGACGACGGGACTATACCTCACGTGACTTCCGGTTTACTATACTTTTCCCCTTTCTCAGTTTGTTTTCTTTCCTGTTATGTACTAAATTAATTACGGACTTCTCCCTCGGGAACCGTGTTCCTATAGTGTTGTCTAGTGCGAATAGTGCCCTCGCCTGTCGGCTCGTGCACTATACGTACCAGACAACACTATAGGAAAACGGTTCCCTCTGGAGAAGTCCATAATAGATTAATGTTATTCGGGAATCTTCACAGGGGATACGGGTTCATATTCCTGTTCGTGTTTTATATCCCCTGAGCCGTCAGGCGAAGGGGATATAGGGCACAGTCAGGGAATATGAACCCGTATCCCCTGTGAAGCCCGAATAACTTTTATATTCTGCTAGAAGTGCTATAATTTTCTATTAAAAGCATTTTAAAATGGTGATCTTGCTACCACGGGGATACGGTCTCATATCCCCTGTCAAGGTAACCAATCAAATTGCAGGATTTACCTGGATATTTCACTTCAGCAGAATATAAATCTCTATTATGCAAGTTGAGATATACTTTGAAATATTTTTGTTTAGGGATGAAAATATAAAATAACTAAATCCTGAACTTACTGTAAATTTGGTTCCTGCATATTGCCATATAAAATCTAGGTAAGTAAGGAGGTGATATTCCCTCAAAACCCCTAAAACTCCCTCTCCAATAAATTTTCTGCTCTGAAGAACAAAATACTACCTTGCTCTTTGAACTTTTTTCTTTGTCTGAAGAACATATATCAGGAGGACTCAAGACGTTTGGCTGGGATCAACAACGAAAGGAGGCAGAGATACAAAAATAACAACTCATTTATAACAAAGTATGATGTATTTCCATGACAAAGATATGATAACAAGAAATAATGATGAACAAATAAAAACAAACAATGTAAAAATTACATATGATATTTGGTGGGTTTATCAGAGTTACATCCCCCTGCCATAACAAATTCTTGTACCTGAAAGAGTTTTAAAACTGTTATACATAATAAGCCATGTAAAACGCATGAATGATTGACTTCAGCCATGATAAAAAAAATTATGCATTCACTTTATTTTTTTGCCTTTGGTACAATCAATATGATTGGGTGGTTCTTTGCATAAGAATATCAAATATCAGTCATTAATTATGCATTTTGTAAAAATAGTAGAATATGAATACATAAGTATTATCAAAATTTAATCTCATGTAACCTTACGCAGAGTATTTTTACTCAATATATTTGTTAATTACAATTGCCATATTTATTATTTATTCAACTTTTGTGATTCAAAATGTCATAAAATGAGAAATAAAATGTAAGAAAAAGTAAATTTGCATTTCATTGTAATCTCATTGGGTATTCATTGCTAATAACAAAACATAATTCAAATTTTTAACAGGTTAAAACTGAGAGACTCACTGAACAACTCAATAAATATAGAATCTCCATTTGGTATCAAGGGATTAGAATATGTTTTTTTTTTCTTCAAAATTTAGAGTTTTTGTTAGCTTAATTTCATTTCATTTTCTTCAATGATATATTGCCCTCGATTGTGACTCTGAAAATATGGTTTTCAAAATGCAACATCATGACAGACTTTCAGATTGAAAAATAAATATGATTTTACACTCATCACCGTAAGGTTAACTTTGTTCCATTTAATAGTGTAAAATATTTATAGCTGTCAAAGGACAAATATCTAATATTGTACAATTACGGCCTTTTGCAGAGGGGAATATGCTTTTTCATTGACCTGTAAACCAATATTAACTAAGATAATCAGTCAAGTTTAATATTTGTGTATTCAGGTCAATAAAACGGCATACATTTATGAAGTCATGTTGTGAATACCAATACATCAGGTGAATACACCTGTAATGATTTTGTTGCACATTTAGTGTATAATTCAGATAACTATATAATATTTCTCTCTATTGATACATTTTAGAACCCGATATAAGTTTATAAGGGGAGGTAATCATTTAACCATTTGCAACCTTCCAAGGTAGACAAATACAAACTGCTTTTTCTAGTCTCTTAAAAAAAACAAGCAACAATATTTCTCATTCTAAATACAAAACAACGACTGAATGTGTGCTATATATCATTGTTGAATCCCACAACTTGATAACAATTAGTGTCCATCCCAATTAACCCATGAAAAAATTATTTTAGTACAAAAAATTGCTACATATACATATATATTCCCATAAATAGTTAAAAATATTATTGCAGTCATATTAAATAGTTAGCATGCAGTGTAGACATACAAGTGTAAAAATTTATGTATACACAAATAGCTATAACAACAAAAACTGTTTCTTATAAATAAAAATAAAAACAAAACAGAAATAAAAACACAATGAAACAAAAGTTCAGACCAGATCATTATTCCATTTAACAATGTGTCAAGCAAGAAAGGGAGATAATCCATTTTTTTCGCAAATTTTCTTTTTTGTTCGTAGGCAGTGCATCATACAACTTTCATGAAAAAAATTTGACCAAAGTAAAAAATTGTCAATACAATCATTAAGATTCATAAATGTCTTTTAATAAATACTTCATTTCAAAGAATTATGCTGTTCATGCATAATTCAATTTCATCTTGAAGAAACATATGTTAAGGGAGTACGAGTGTCAGAAATTTTGTAATTAGAATTAAAATTCTGACCTTTCGTTTTGAAGAGCACTACTAATGGAACATCTTGAGCAAAAAATTTTGAAAATCCATGTAGGAATTTTTTAGATATAAGACGTCAAAATTTTGGCGGGAAACAGATCTCTCTAGAGTTTTCCTTCAATTTGCATAAGACGTTTATAGGCCTTTAAATATATGAAATTATAATTGGAAGTTGATTAAATTTTTATGTATTTTAAAGTGACTTATGACCAAGAAAATGTGATCCATCTGCAAAAAATTTCAGCACTGTTTGAATGGATAAAACATAAGGATATAGAATGCTTCTGAAATCTGAGGCTTGTACTCCCTTAAGGAGATGAGATAAATCACTAGTACTGAAAACAGAACAGTTCATATAAAATAAACAGACATTAAATTAAGTGCAAATTAGAATATCTCTACTTGAAATCACACCAGACAATGTACATAGTATGTAAATAGAGAAATTTTTGCCAGTACTTGCTCACTAAGACCCTCATTTGACTGACTATCAGCTATAATTTGTTACATATAAACAAACTTTTGGTTGGGATCATTTGTGATACATTTTTTTTTCTGTCAATTATAATTTGCATACCAACTAAAAGAAATAAGAATTTCACATTTTTCATAAAGTACCCAGACCCAATTTGATCCATAGATAATTTTGTATGTCCAAGATGTCCATTGCTTTTAATCGAACTACACCTTCCATCAATTTTGACAATCCACAGTAATTCAAAATGGCTAATCAAATTTTGATAGATATTTTTCACATTAATTTAATTTCATTGTAATAGAATTGAAAGCATTTAATTTGGTTGTTTTATAAAGTTGAATGGCAACTTGTATTACACATCAAATACATGATCTTAAGCTGCTTATGAAATATAGCAATAAGAAAATTTGAATTAATCTTTTGGCAAATGCTGGTCATATTGCACATGATATCAAGTTTGGGAAATTTGTAGTAGCATTAAAAAAACACGAACAAACAAAAATTATTAAACAATAATTGATAAATAAATATTCAGATCTATAAGTTTTGTCATAGTTAGCTAGATATGTATAAGATAGTACCGTATTTGATGGAATTTGGTATGTCGGTCATGTCATGTAAAATCGAACTCAAAAATTTCTCCCAAAGCATGACCTCTAATGAATAAGTGGTTAATTTTTGGGGGGTTAAAGTTTATGAGATGGAGTCAAAACCAGTTTCTGACTTTTATTTCTTATTTTATGGTCATTTAAAGTTATCTGTAAGATCAAAGAATTATTTTCTAGGAATTATTTCAGATTTATTCTTTTAGCGAAGATAGTATAAATGAGATGCATTAGTAGAACATATGTCATATTAAGTTAACATGACATTAACACATTCCCCCCAAACAAAACATCCCTTTTGAAAGTCTCCACACAAAATACCACTAGCATTCAAATTCTATGCAACACAAGGACAGTCCAAACAGTAAATACTTTTATTTACCAATTTTGTTTTACTTTAGATGAAGGAGGGTTGGAAGCTTGTGCAGTCTATTCCATTAAAATAAAATAGGAGGGTAGAAAATTTATGAAGTTTATTCCATCAAAATGAACAAATGGGGGTATAAAGGTTTTTCAAAATATTCCTACTGCCAACAATTTTACATTATTTTGCATAATGGTAATAGGCATATACTGAATAAACCCCAATGACCCACATATTCAATAATAAAATTTTCCTTCCCACAATCCCACATACATTTAAATGAGAAAGCCCCCCAAAAAGTGTTATTTTCTGCAATGTTCTCACTGATCAATGTAGTTGAGTTCAACAGCTCATAACGAAACAACACGACATTTGAAATCAGTAAACATTTGATGTATTATGAAATATGTAAACATCATTCAGTACACACCATATATTAACTCATTATGAGGTATAAAAATAAAAACTATGCAATGGAATGTCTCATGGTACTATTTAGTACAATCCTTTCAGTATTCTACAGTCATTTTCAGATGAGATTTAATGTCATTATAAAATGGGCTTCTTGCTCAAAAATTTTCTATCAAAACCCTTGAACAAAATTTTTTGGGGTTATAGAACTTGGAAAGGAATTTAATCAGTCCATTTTGGATGAAATCACGGATGAAATTGCAAAAAGATAAACTGTTCACACTATGAAAGTAAATCCAGATTAACTTGGGTAAGGATAATCCTCATTTACTCGGGTAAAATAAAAACATTAGTTAATCCACAATAAATACCACAGTATGAACAGGTGTTTTACTTGTATTATCTATTTACTATGTAGTCAATCCAGTGTGAACAGGCCCTTAGTTTCTTGTCATTCATTTTGATCATCAAAATTTACAATCTGATGTGATCAAATAATATAAACATATCTCTATAATTATTAGCTTAGAATAAAGACAAGATTTATATTGATAAAAGCTTGTAAATCTAGGGGGTCGGGGGTAGGAACCCCCTTTTTTCTTGTTTTTTTTTTTTCAATTTCGTGCAGAATTTAGAAAAAAAAACTATAAAAATTAGCAAAAAAATAGACTAGAACCCCCTCAACAGAACACCCTTTGTTTGAAGGCTGAGTAGGCGAGTGCTTAAACTAAATCAAACTTTGCTTGCATGGCAAACCATCTTGTAAAAATTAAACAGATTTCTTTTAAAAATTAACCAGTCTTTGTTTTAGATCTCTTTGGATTATGAATTTTAAATTATGCCTCAGCAAAATATATACATATGAAGATATGAAATGATTTTAATGATGCCATGTCATTCTCTTGTAAAAACTGATGAGTATATACTCACAACTCCCATTTTAAATACTTGTAACATCTTGATGAGTATATACTCACAACCCCCATTATAAATACTTATTTCTCATGATGAGTATATACTCATAACCCCCATTATAAATACTTGTTACTCATGATAAGTATATACTCACAATTTCCATTATAAATACTTGTTACTCATGATGAGTATATACCCACAACTCACATTATAAATACTTGTTACTCATGATGAGTATATCCTCAATACTCCCATTATAATAATTATTAATGATATAATGAGTATACACTCAAAACTCACATCATAACTTTTTATAATAAGTACAAATACTTGTAGCCCTCAATATAAGGGATTTTACTTCCCTACAACTCTTTTGCAATCATTTAAATATTTTTAAAAATAATTCTCTTTTTTCATAAACCATGACCAGCCCTAGAGAGTTATGTCATATGGGTTTTAACATTAAGGTGAGGACTAAATGTAGTCTTTCACAATTTAAGAAGAAAAAAAAATATTTAAAGAAAAAGATTGTATTAAAATTTCTTAATTGAGCATCCCCAACTTTCTTAACTTTCTTATGTAAAAAAAAATGTAAGATGATCTCCCCTTTTATTAGCAAATCAACTTCCATGTACAAATGTGATCATCATTATAAATTATTTAAATTTATTTTTTAAATAAATTTGGACTTCTTTAATTTGTAGACAATTCATAATTGTCGGGGAGGGGGATCAAAGTAAAATATATTACATTTATAAAGTTTTCTTGGAATGACAACCTTTACTTTTAAAAAATAAACAAAAGAACCCCAAACCATCTCCGAATCAAAACTGTGCTTTGCTTTATCTTCTCATATCATTTCATATCTTACTTTAACCCAATCGGAACCCCTCTTTTTTTGAAGGCTGGATCCGCTGGTGCTTAAGGAAAACAAACAAAAAGTTCTATGAGATGGAAATCAGATGTCAAATATCACAATGCAATGATGTAAGTTTCTTTAGCCATTTAAAAAACAATAACAAATGATTGGGCAATATGTAAAATGTAGTTTGAAAGGCATTCTGTAAAACTTGGATTTGTCTGTGATTTAAGCATCAGTTGTCGTTGATTCTATTTTATATTTATCTCCTGTTTCTGTAGTCCTCTTCCAGAATTTCATGTTGCCTAGTTTTTGCTTCATTACACTTGGTCGATGCTGAAAAATATAATGAAACGAGCATAATAAGTGCATATCTGTACATTCAATGGTTAATTTTAAAAATTTAAAATTGATGTTGTGTAAACTCTTTCAACTCAACAAATTTATTATGAAGTTTCCCACATTTTACAAAATATATTTTTAAATGTGTAAAAGCTCAACAAGCATTGATTTTAATTCTCTTAACATGTATTAAATGTGCAAAATTTCATTATCTTCATTGTAGCCTATATATAAAAAATTTCCTTATGTCATTGTTAAATATACCATGTTTATTGGTTACAAGGGTGTATTTCAAAGAATATAATTCAGACTTGCAAATATTTGTCACAAATAGTGAGTTCCATGATAAAAAATATAAGTTATATGAAATATAGTGGAAATAGCAAACCACTGCAAAGAAGTAAAATGACCTCAAAAATAGAGCCTTTATACTCCAATATAAGGAGGGTAAGCAAATCTAAATGTTTTAACATTATCTGTACAGTGGAACCTCCGAATACCGGCCTCCGTCGGGACCAAAGATATCGGCCGTTTTTAAGAGGTTCCGGTTTTCTGAGGTTCCGAAATCCGGTCTTCTGAATCCGAACTCTAATACCGGACGTGTAATATATGTCAGTTGAAGGTCAGTTTAGGCTGTGACTTAACTATTTCAGTATATTTCCCTGCGTTATTGTAAATTTCAATCAATATTGTCGGTAATCTATTCAAATACAGTTATTTATCAATGAAGATGGCAAGAGATACGTGACAAATTGAATAAACTTGGTTTATTTCATCGTCCGGTTTTCAGAAGTGAATTTTAGAAGAAAATATACGTTTGGGACCGATCTATATGGCCGGTATTCGGAATTTAGAGTGACCGGTTTTCAGAGGAAATTTTAACTTATTTATAAAGGTAAAATTCCGGACCGAAACATATCGTTCGGTTTATAGAGGAATCCGGTTTTTAGAGGGGCCGGTTTTCAGGAGTTCCACTGTATTTAGTCCACTAACCTCCATTAACCACATTCCTGAAGCTGTTGATGGATTTTTGTAGGCGTACACAAACCATCCTACTATTGCTACTATTAATATAAGTAGTACTAGTACTATAGCTATAACTCCTCCGATTGTTTGGGCAGAAGCTGTAAAGTAAAGGAAATAACAGGATTCAAATTAAAAAATAATTGTAATAACAAATATTTCCCTACAAAGCAACTTCTGTTTTATGATCAGTTAAAATAAAATGATGGATGTTCCATGGGACACTTGTGTCGCCTGCATTACAGAAGAGCCATTTATGGTCCAGTGAACCTCTAAATTCTGTAAAATTAAAATATCATGTGCATGTCTAGATTTTTTTAGAATATGTATAACAGTTTTGGGCACTTGCAGATTAACAGACTGAATTAACAAATGAGCTATGTTGGGTTGTCAAACCTCAAAAATCTGAAAAACAAAGTATAATGTGCATAACCACACCTGATAAACATCATATACTGAAAGTTTGGTTGGAATCTGACATACAGTTGTGAAGGAGTCGAAGATTACCAAACCGAATTAACAAATGTGCTATTTTGGCTCTGTGAACCTCTTAAATCTGTTAGATCAAAAATTTAAGTTTTACATGCACAACATATCTTGTAAGTTTGGTTAGAATCTGACTTATAGTTGTAATGAAGTTTTGGATTTTACAAATGAGCAATTTTGGCTCTGTGAACCTCTAAATTCTGTTAAATCAAAATTCTAAGTATCAGGTGCACAACTACACAAGATGAACAACAAAATCTAAAAGTTTGGTTGGAATCAGACTAGTAGTTTTAAAGGAGTTGCAGATTCAAGAACAGACAGACTCACAATTGAGCAATTTTGGCTCCATGAACCTCTTAAATCTATAAAATCAAAATTCTAAGTATCAGGTGTACAACTACACCAGGTGAACAACTTATCCTGAAAGTTTGTTTGGAATCGGACTAGTAGTTTTGAAGGAGTTGCGGATTCAAAAACAGACAGACTCACAAATGAGCAATTTTGGCTC